>JAIRCJ010000113.1:0-70248 GCA_020883675.1 Bruguiera gymnorhiza | reverse complement strand
CAAACTGAGCCTTTTCTTGTGTAGCCGGCGTCCGTTTAATTTTCAAAGGGCTTGGATGATGCATCAAATACTTTCGACAAGTGGTTTACTCAAGTGGCAGCAGTAGAAGTTTGAGTGATATTATAGGGATTCTTGCTAGAAGTTTATCTTAAGTGGCTTTGGGAGTTTTTTCGCCAAGGGGAATTCAGTAATACCACCACTTCAGAGCTAACTTGTTTTAGAATGCAGGCATCTCCTTACATTGTGCTTGGCGAGGTCAGGATCAGGCATGCTTATGGATAGTCTAATCGAACTGCGATTGGCTTGCTAGTTTTGCCCCTTGAATTACGGTTCCTTGACCAACCACCAGCTGGGCTACTCTAGATGGCGCTGGAAGACATGAGGCGATTAAGTAGTCGGGCCAAGAGCCTAAATGCTAACCCTGCTTCAGCTAGAGAGTAATTGGGCATTGTTGCATCTGATAAACCTAGTTTTCTGATGTGTTCATCAAAATCCGAATAAATGCTCAATATATACTACAATACAAAAAAAATTAAATAACTAAACTAGTTCTTTTGTGACTCACAATTTTAAATTAGTCTTTTAATTTGTTAGTTTGAGTTGGTTCATTAGGATTTAGTTAGTCGAATTTGCTTGAAGAGTCCAATACTTATGTAGTGCCTTGAATATTCATTTAAATAATTCAAAAAATAAAAAAATAAATTAATTTTTAAGACTCTTAAAAATTCTGAAAAACATCACACGAAAAGTATCTAAAAAAAAATGGAAACATTAAGCACCATAGCCGCACAATAGTGGTGTACCACACCACTATAAGATCAAGGAGACCTCCCTCATCACCCCTGAGATCAAGGAGCTGTCCATCACTTGGTTATTTTAAAATGAATCTCCTTCGCTTAATCTCTTTCATTCCTTCAAATTGTTTTGTTTGAGTTACTAACATTTAATCATTTGTTCGGTGTTTGTGTAAGGAATATTTTGCATCCTTGTCATTGTCTTCTTGTGGAATCTTTCTCCACTTGTGTCTCACCTATTACTTGACCATCAACAATTATTTATTCAATCGTTTGTTTGTCTTTCAATGTTATTGTCATTTATTCTATCATATTGTGTGATGCTTGGTTCGTCATGATCTCCTTCTTCTTAGGCTTAGGGTTTATAGGGATTTTATTATTGTTTTTAAGTGATATATTGAATCAAAAATTTTCCAGTCATTTAATAAATAATATGCAAGAGAATTGCTCTAATTATGCAAGGTGAAGCATAAACCATTGAAACTAAAAATAAAATAAAAGAGTTGACTAAATAGTTGAGAACAACCAAAAGAAGACGCTCATCCTCAAATTGTAATCTCATGCATATTCACATACTCCAATGGACTTAGTAATCTTTTGTAGCAAGAAGTTGGCACAAGTATGAATGTATACTCGAACATACAGATATTATTCCACCACTTCTTATGCAATTCTAGACACGACAAGTATTGGAATATGCCTTGTATTCTAGTTGACTTTGAATTACTCTTTTGGCCTTGTCTTATATCTCTATATATATATAGAGGCATACTAGGGTTATGAAAAAAAAAATAGAGAGGAGAGCTGCACTCTTTATTTCCAGTAACACTCTCTCTCTAGTAATAAAAATTATTCCTCTATCTTTCCTATAATGTAGGTCATATATCGATCGAACCACGTTACATTCTGATGTTTTTTATTTGTTTGATTATGTTCCCATGGTAAGTTTAACTTTTAACAACAATCACATTTATTGATCCTGATTATAGTCCAGAACATAGCAGGATCTTGCCTTATTGTACATTGGAAACAAATGAATTGGACTATTTTAAGTAAGGACCATAGGAGGAATCCAAATAAAGGCTAAAGCACCGTTGGTCCTTTTAAATATACCCTTTCTTTAGACTTTTTTGGGAGATCCTCCAAATCGCTTGCCCCAATTGGAGAAGCTGTTGTGCATCTAAGCCATCAACACTCAGCAACTCCACCAAACCCTTTGCTTCTTCTATCACTCATTTTTCGGTTGAAGTTTACACATATATGTAAAATATACTAATCATATATTTTTAATAATCATATAATGCTTTGTTTGTATCCTAATTCTTTCAAGGTTGACGTGTCACAATATCCGTGTTTCTTTGTTTATTTGTCATCGTCGACTATCCGTGTCATCAGTCTGTGTACGTGCTGTTCTAGGTTGTGCCGGAGACTTAGCCAACCGAGATATGTGTTGGACATGTCTCAGAACTGTTAATTCGTGTCTGCCAAAAAAAGAAAAATTTTAAAATCATACGTGTGTCTAGCACGATAACTGATGAGTTGGACATTGATCTATAGTCTACTTGATTTTGCTTGTCTTACATGTAAGGTCCAAGAAATCTTAAAAATACACCCTTTTTTCATACTAGAACAATTATGCATATAAATGTAATAACTTGAACTTATCTATTAGATCTATCATTCGTGAATTTGATACCAAATGAAAAAAAAAAAAAAAATCATCCGACTTTTTTCCAAAAGCAACAATGCAACTAAATTTTATTATAAAATTAATAGTAAATAAGCTATAAAAAATTGAGATAGTTCTTATATATAATAAACAATTTCCAAATAAACAAATGTTAGGGCTTTGTACTTTCTATAAATGCTAAGATGCTTTGAAAATTTTTATCAATAATGGGAAACAATTAAAGAATAAGTAAAAATGATTTTCATACAATAAATTCCTTAAAAGTAAATAGCAAACATTGATGGTAATTATAAGGTAGCTAAAATTTCCTAATATATTGTGCACATATGCCATGTTTTTCAAGTAATTTAATAAAAAAATTAAATACTACCTCTATTCTTTTTGATTTTTTTATAATATTCATCACTTTTATTAGTCACACAATTTTCTCTTTTTGCCTAATAGCCTTTAACATTCTTTACATATAACTTAAAGATATCCAATGATTAAGAGATTTTATGAAATAGATAGGTATAATTATAATGTATAAAGATAATATTATATTTTTTTCATTTTTCATTAAGGATTGGATAATCAAAAGATTAAACAATATTTGTGTGGTATAGTTTCAAGAAGATAGTTGCTTTTTGTGGCTTCTTTTTTATTATGTATGGTTTTACTTGCTTTTAATATAGTCTACACATATTATGATATCAAAGAAATGTGAATTCACAAGAATTCATTATTCACCAATTTCATTATTTTTGTCTAAATATACAACCCAATTATTTATGCCACAACTAGGTGAAATTTTTATTTGGCATGCTACACTTACATTCAAAATTATGAAGCACATAAAGGAAAGATTATGCAAAAACATTATTAAGTTTAGTTTATATAATTCATCAATAAGAATACTTGTTCCACTAATGTCATTGTTCTTATATAACTAAAATTACAATATCTAAACTTAACATTAATCCCAGGACCCATCCAATTTAAAATTTGAAATAAAGTTCCTCAAAAATTTGAAGGAAGGTAAAATTTTTGTAAAATGCATTGGCAAATTCATTCCGTCTTGAAATGGTTGGCATTCACTTTCTTTCTATTTCCAACATATTTTCTCGTGGGATTTATTGAGTGCCTCACTTGATTTTTCAATCTTGTTTCTTCCTAGATAATATACTAAACAATTTATTAACTTTACACTCATTGTTTATAGTGTTATAGGTTAGTCAAAATGACCTATGTTTAAGAGATAATGAGTTCAGAATACCGAATGCATAATCCATCGTTAATTCCAAATTCTTAAATCCAACTGCAATGGTAGTCATTTCAATAATATGTTTTGCATAGTTTACAACCCAATAAACTTCTTAATCATAACTTAAGTTATTGGAATACTAGCAAGTGATTTGATTACAAAATGTAAATATTTTTTTGCACTTTTTATTTAAGGAATAGTTATCTCAATACTATTGACAACAAAAATTTTCAGAAAAGAAAAATGTCTCTATATATTGCCTCGTTTTCATGTTTTGTGATGCTATTTCTCTTTTTCACTACTTAAATTCATAATAGCACTGGACTTATTTTCTATTAACACTAAATCATTTAATATCCTAATTCTAGTTATTAGTAACATTAATATGGTGAAATGTGAGTTAAGAAAACAAAAACAAAAGAAATTACATCAAAAAAATTCAAGGAGGGGAGTTAGATTCTATAATGACCTTTTGAAAGCCCAATTACGAAGCCGTTTTGAGGCCCTCATAGATTGCCCTTAGCTTAACTCCAGTTGCCATCAAAACACTCGCTTGACTGGAGAATTTGTAAACCCATTTACCGTTGCTCTCTCTTGCTACGCCCTGAATCCAGCAAGACCCAGCATTCCTTTTGGCACTTCTATCAACATTAATTTTCAGGAATTCAAACTATGGGGCCTGCCAAGATATAAGCTCATATGCCAAGGCCTTTTCACGCCTCAATTGAATACGCGATGCACTATCAAATGCCCAGACTTCATAAATCTCATCAGCCTTTATCTGGACTTCATGAGCATTGTGGAAAGGAGAACTTGTGTCTTCACAAAAAAAAAAAAAAAAAAAAAGGCTTTGTACCTCCACTGCTAGATGTGCCAGGTAACCATGATGATGAAAACTTGGAAAGAACAATTGCATTGAGATAAAATAATAGGATCATAACACCCAGCACAGAACAAATCCTTAACGGAGGTCCATGGTCATTGTTTGCAATCCCAATTCTAGATATAAGATATTCCAAAATTGTTAAACAAGAGTGCACCCATGAAATACATGTTCAAGTAATTCCCAATGCAAGTCACAACTACCACAAGTGCCGTTATCAGTAAGATGTTGATTGAAACATTGCTCATTTGTAAGTAATCGACCCTTCCAAGTCAACCAAAACAGGACCTCATATACTGGGGAACCGACAGCTTTTAGATCCACCAACTTGAACCTTTTCAATGTCCAAAAGACGTTGATAGGCTCCCTAAGCTCCCTTAATAGTAAAACACCCTGAATTAAGAGCCCAAAGCACTTTATCATGCATACCCATAGAAGGGTTTAAATATAATTGTTGTAATACAAAACAGAGAGGGAGGGACAAAGAGGATTGCAAGAAGAGAGATTGTAGAATTAAAACTTTTTGTGGACATTCAAATTCAAATTGTATTTTTATGGGGCTCCTTTTATAAGAGACTTGTACAATGTTAAGAGTACATATAATGATCGAAGAATAACATGCTTCCGATTTCTACTTGTTTATAAACTTGAGGAAGCTGACCATACTGCCTTACTTACCTAATCCCACTAACAAGTTGCTTAACATTACACATTACAGCAAAAACCACTCATAAAAAAGACTAATTAATGTGTCCTTTATGGATCACCATACCTTAACATCATTTGCAATCTAACTAAAGCATTACAAGGTTACTAAACATTAACAACTAAAGGAACACCAAAATTGCTCCCTAGTTCTTCTTCTTCCTTTACAATCTTATCTTTGTTTTACAGACCAACTTGCTTGCTTTGCAAGACATCAAAGGTTGAGTTTGAACAACATGAAACTAGGATCTCTGACACTCCTCCTTAGTTTCATAGTGTTCATGCCCATTTCATTGTTTGATCCTTAAATGGGGCAGTGATTAAGATAAGACTTTTAATTTGATCAAGGAAAAATTAAGTTATACACCTCTTACCTACCTTACTTAACTTTGCTAAAACTTTTGAAATTGAGTGTAATGTTTTAGGTATTAACATTGGAGCTATTCTAATATAAGAAAGGCAACCAATTGCCCATTTTAGTGAATTAAATAAAGCTGTCCTTAATTATGCTACTTAGGATAAAGAGATATATGTATTAATATAGATTTTGAAAATATGGCAGTATTACCTTTGACCCAAGAAGTTTGTCATTTATAGTAATCACGAATCCTTAAAACACTTGAAAGGGTAAAGAAAGTTAAACAAAAGACATACTAAGTGAGTTGAATTCATTAAGACCTTTCCCTTATATTATTAAATAAAAATAAGGTAAAGAGAATGTAATAACTGATGTATTATCTTGAAGATATGCCCTTATTTCTACTTTGAATGCAAAAATAGTAGAATTTGAGTACATTAAAGATTTATATGTTAATGATCCTAATTTTACCAATATTTATTGAACTTGTGAGAAGATGACTTTTGAAAAATTCTATAAGAATGAAGGTTATTTATTTAGAAATAATAGATTATATGTATTTATAAGTTCTTTGCAAGGGCTACTTATGTGTGAGGCTCATAGGCGTGGTCTAATGAGTTATTTCAAAATTGGGAAAACTCTAGATGTCTTAGTTAAGTATTTTTTTGGGCCACAAATGAAACAATATGTTGAGAGGTTGTGTAAAAAGTGCATAACATGCAAATAGACTAAATTTAAAGTTTTACTCTATAACTTGTACACTCTTTTACCTATACTAAGTCAACTTTGTGTTAATTTATTTATGGATTTTGTGTTAGATTTACTATAATAATAAAAAAAGTAGAAATTTTATAGTTGTTGTTGTTGACAAGTTTTCAAAGATAGCACACTTTATTTGATGTCATAAAACTAATAATGTAAACAATGTGATAAAATTTTTCTTTAGAGAGGTAGTATACTTGCATAATATGACTTAAAATATTATTTCAAATTGAGATATGAAGTTCTTGAGTTACTTCTAAAAGACTTTGTGGGGTAAGTTAGGTATTAGATTATTTTTCTCAACTACTTACCATCTACAAACAAATAAACAAAGTGAGATAGTTAATTGAACTTTTTTAACTTTGTTGTGTGTTATTATTTGTATGAATTTGAAAACATGAAAAAATTATTTGTTGCATGTAGAGTTTGCATATAATAGGAGTGTTCATTTTACTACTATTTCTTCTCTATTTAAAACTGTGTATAGTTTTAATTTTTTGACACCTTTAGATTTGTTGTTTTTACCTATTGATGAGTATGCTAATTTAGATAATGAATGCAATGCAAAATAGTGAGGAAGTTGCATGAGAAGGTACAACAATAAATTATGTAATGAAATGAGTAATATGCATCTTATGCTAACAAAGGGCAATATGCATTTATCATAGAAAGAAAGTGTTTTGGAGGACAATTTTTAGAGGTACAAAAAGTTCTTTTGAGATAACATGGGAGAGAGAGGAACAATTGTTTTAAGCAAAAGGGTTTTTTTGGAGTCAAAAGAATCTTTTCTGTGGGCCTAATTAATTTCTTCAAGCAAAGAGAGCAATAAATGTAACTAGGCAACACAAAAGGAGGTAGAAAGTATTTTTGAGTGCCTAATAAACTAACATGAGCATTTAAGGCAACTCAAATCATCATCAAATAACCAAAAATATGTGTAGGCAACAACCTAAGTGGCAGAGATCCTCCCTTAGGTCAACAATATCTGGAACAAAGATATCGACAACAAGATTATGAGCCATTTGCATTTTTCCTCCTATTGTATTTGCACTTTTTGAGGATATAATCACAAATAATTGATCTGGATTATGCTCAAAAATAACACTAGAATTGGATATCAATGGCAAGAAGTCCAATCAATGAACACTATGTCACTTATAATCATTAAGTGGGCACTAACAATTTACTCGGCACAAAAAAGGGCAGTAACCACTCAATAGAAGGCAAATTGCCTACAAACCAGAAAATTTCAGTAGATCACCACACACACACAGAATCACAAAATCAATTAGAAAATACTTAGCTTGACCAGGGAGTCTCTTAGTCATCAATCAACCCCTGCATAAAGAGAAGGTAAAAAGTCAGTATGTTATACCGTAGTTTTTTTTTCTATTTCTTTTCATATCATGCTCAAACACATATTTGTAAAATACAATGAAATAAAAACAAGTGAATCCCAATATGAAGCACAAAAATAGTCAACCAGATAAAGAAAATACCTAAAATCGAATATTCTTAACTAAAAGAGTCTGCCAAAAAACTTGCTGCTGGCTTCTGCCAAAAAACGCAACGGAGACACCTTTAGGGTCCATGCGGGCTAATCTATGCACACCCAAATGCAATACAACAAAAGGAGGTTAGGAAGCCCTTGAACCAACGAGTGACTCAAGACTAGCCACCGTCCACCATCCCACGCATCGTCAGTCGATGCCGCACTGGCCTATAACCAGCACTGTTCGATGCTTGGGGCGCCGATTTGTGTAACGGAAGCCACCGTGCATCAAACGATGCCCTGTATGGCAGCGAAAACTACCTCGAAGTTCAACAACGTTGTTGCTTCCCTTCCTCCTTCCCTTCCTCCATGTGGTGGTTGTGGCCGTCATCGCTGCTTGTGACCAGTACTAGCGAACTCAGCAGGTTTTGATCTACCAGTGGTGCCCTCCAGGCATTGATCAGAGGCCGACAGCTCTTCGCCACCAGCAGCCAGCGCCCTCACCCACAACAATACCCAGTTTGAAAATCGGCCAAAAACACTACCTTTTTAAGCCAAATCTTGGCTGTTCCCTTGAGATACCACACCAATGTGGGGTGCTTTAAGTGAGCCCATAGGTGCGAAATTATTAAAAATAATAATTATTAGAAAAAAAAAGCATAGCAATAAAAATAGATGTTTGGGTTGGCCACAACTTTCACCAAAAGTAATTGTACTTTCAAGTCCTGAAGAATTGTGGAAAAATAGACCGAGTCATTCGTGGTGCCTCAATCACGCTTAAAATAATTGGTGATGACTTCTAATTCAACATATATACAATATAGCGCACGTCCCCCTCGCACTTCTATATCCGCCAAACTTTCCCTTCATTGAGATGCTCTTTGCAACGAGGGTTGTTAAGTATAGTTTTGTTTGTGGGATTGAGTGGTTTTGGTTAACTAATACAACCTCCCGAACACTTGTTCTTGATATCAAATGTATACAAATTTTGTTACATGAGCTGCATATTTGATATTAGATACTCTGTACATGTTTTTTCGCTGATTATGCTTTTGTGGCTCACTTTGAATAAAATAATTTTTGACCGTTAAAAAAATATGAGCATGATGTTTTTACGCCATGTACTTTAGGTGGATTCTAATGAATTGCAGCATATTTTTGTAGTTGAAGTGGGCAAAACAATTGTAACTTTTTGATTGTCTAATGAAATAGATGAACCTTCACTTACATAATTTTGTTTTTTTTTTTTTTTTTTACCATGAATCATTATTTACATTGTTTTAGAAAGTTTCACAGAATTCTTATATACGCACTAAAAAAAAGGTAAAAAACAGATATCAATATTATAGCCAATTAATAGAAAATAATTTATTTGCCAAAAAAAAAATTCTTAGTAACTATTTTATATAGGCGGGTTATTTTTCGGCCAACGAATGAATTTTAAGAAAAAGAAGAAGAAAGATGTGTAAGAATACTTTTGATTTCCTTTTCCCTAGAACTACTTATTCATGCCGTTCCTTTTTTCTTTTTCTTGTATAACATAATATTCTTATTTAGATGTAGCAATGTGTTAGATTGGGTTTGTTTGTCACGACAGTTTAAAATTGTCATTTACAAAGCATGCAAAAGTTAATAATATGGATTCATAGAAACTCATAGTACACGGCCTTGTACATTTTTCAAACACCAACAAGATTGATTCAAATATATGGTCCTGCATTATGAAGGAGATACATATATTTATATACTGACTCTTAAAATCTTAAAATCTGAACCCTCAATATAGGGGATTTAAGGATCGGTCTAGGATGATACCGGCTTTACATAAAATCCAATACGCACAATATAGCTGCCAGCATATCCATAAAAGCCAGTGACTTTAGCATTCTCCAGTACTGGAAGGGAGAACTTGACAACGCCAGTGGCCCCTACTGGTTGTCTATCGTAGTCAAAGCCATAAGGTCCATACGTTCCCAAATTCGTGATAAACGTCAGAGTTGTGACATAAACGGCGGCGAGCCATGTTCCATATGTTCCAGCAATTGATGTTAAATATTCATTGGCAGCGAGCTCAAGCTGCAAATATATACCAGTATTATCTAATACACGTAATGTGCACTTTATCATGTTTATTAAAAATTTATATTTTTATTAAAAAAATTTTAAATTATAAGTATTTTCTTTTTTAAATAAAAAACTAAACTTGAGAATAACTTTTTAAGAAAACAAGAGAAGAAGCATTACTAATCAGTATTTTTTCCTTTTTAAGTAAAGAAAATAAATTTAAAAATACATTTTTTCTAAAAATATTTATGATTATTGTTTTAAAAAATTCTTTTTATTTTTCTCTTTCATTTTTTAAATCATAAATATTTACATTACATAAATTTAAGACATATGTATAAAATTATAAATATAGATTCAATAAATTATAACACATATTATATTATAATTGAGTAAATTGATTATATTATATATATATATTAAAATTTTAATTTTATTAAAATATTAAAAAATTATAAATTAATTATTCAATTAATATTAACTATTTAGGTATTCCTAAAATCAAATAAATACTCTATATAGGTATTTTAACAGTTTTTTTTCTTAATTTTAATAATATATACTTGCATATAGATTTGTACATACTTTAAAGAACAATAAAATAGAGTTAGTTGAGCATAAATTCAATTTTGAGTGGGTTTTGTGGAAATGTATAAGGAGGTTCCATTCACGAGACTCTATGAGAAGTCGGAAAAAGTCATAAATTATGTGCAAAGATTAGTTAAAAGCACATTAATATTATGCCAAGTCTCAGGATTGTATATAATACTGTCTTCATCACCTGACCAACATCAGGACCTCCGGGACAGCCATATCTAAGGGTCACGGTTGCCCCACATGCGTCTTCGACGGTGAAGACAAGTGAATCAAGAATAGCACCGGTGACAGTTGTAATGGCCTTAATGTCCCCATTGTTCGCGATCTGAAACCTCCAATTGTCCTCGCCAAGTTCTCTGCCCCATGGCCCTAGGTTGATGGTAGGTTCCACATTAGACTGCAACTGCAGTATAAAATTATGTATTGGTGCACTTGCACCAAATTAATGGGCACAAGAAATAAAGACAATCATAGAAAATGGAGATAAAAATTTATTAATTAATATTAAGGTAAATTTTGATTTAATGCATAGAGATCAAAATTCTATTCTTGTATATGTGTAGGGAAACTCCAATATTTTTGTGCACTATTTTTTTATTTGATTATATCATCTATTAAAAAGGTTAACATGCCTTCTTCCATCTTTAATTCAAATTCAAATCCTTTTAATTGTCTCCTTCCTAAAAGATAAAAGGAATTAAGACAAGCAAACTGATAAATTCTATTCATTGGTCTCATGATTAGTTATGATTGTGATTTTCACATGTCGTATGTCTGCATATGATCACGATCATCTTCTCTCTCACTAGCATTTGGCACTCACAATAAGACGAACAACTTGATCTACATTAAATTTCGTGGCGCATGTCACATTCAAATTGGGTGGCTTTCCGTTTATTAGGGGGCGAGCAGTAGTGCGAGAACTCAAACTCAGACCAATACAAAAAGGAAAAAAATATCAAATCACCAACTAAACTATTATCTCATATAGTGTATCATGATCAAAATCCCTATTTGTTCATATGACCCCAACCGTTGCTAGCGTATACCCCCAACAAATATATATATATATATATATATATATATATATATACTTTTTTTTTTTTTTAGCGTTACCCTTTGTTCCAAAACCATTACGTAGATTGACAGTAACAGATGTTTGGATATGGGATAGATAACTCAGAGTAAAACAAGAGTAGGTAATGAATTTCACACATGAAAGAAGCCCTATTTTGGAGTTGAGAGACGAGCCAAAATTTCCACAAAATTTTCCAGAATTGGTAACAGAGAGATGGTGAAAGTGCGGAGAATCTTGCTTTGTCGATCATCCATAAATCATAATGTTTATCCATGGAATTGGACTAATAAACTACTGTGAATGGCCCATCCTCGTCCAAAGACATGGAAAATGTTCGCAATGAATGGTGCATGCATGGTGGTCCAACTTGATCCTTGGACAGATATGTACAAGATCAAATGAGAAATAAAATTAAGCTAATTTTACCATATAAATTTGTCATATTCTTATAATATATAAACTACATAATAAGATATAGAGGAGGGATTGAATATTTACTTATCATAAACATGAGGTGAATATGTCAGTATTGAGTGCAAAATTTTATTGCTATTGTAACCCAATAAGCTTAATGGAAAAGTTTTTAATGTCAAAATCACTCTAAGAATACAATTAACTCACCTAGTCTTAAGATAATCACTTAAGGTAAGTGTATTCAAAAAAAGAATAAAAAATCAAAATTTTTTGTAGGATATATATTCAAAATTTTGGTTGCACATTCTTTAAAGAATTAAAAAACTACGTGAAATAAGAGAAAATATCTAATATAAAGAGTTAAATACATAATTTTTTATGATAGGCTTTTTATTTTTCTAACTGAAAAAAAAAAATGATAGGAATATTAGTTATTGTTTTTGAGGTTTTGAGTAAGAAGTTACTCATTGCATTTTTCATTCATCCTCTCTTAAAATGAAGATCCACCATTCTCTTGTAATGATTGCTCCAAATGAGTCTCCTAAAACTTAAATATGACATATTGAACATAAAATTCACTAATTTACTTGCCTTAATTCTTTTTATATTTTATGGAGAGGCATGACTATAGGAATTTGAACACTAACCAATGCCAGAAGAAGCATGTCATATCACTCTTTATATTGGGCATCTTCCCTCACTTTAGGCAGCTTTTTAATTCTTAGAAGTATGTGCAACCAAAATTATTTGCAATTAATTGTTATTGTAATTCATCATTTACTTAGTTATTTTATATTTAAAAATAAATTCGTATGATTAAAATAATTATAAAATATAAGATCAATTCAAGTGTAAGCCATCAAAGTGTGAATATATTGGAAAACATAAACAAAAAAACAAACGAAAAATTATGCATAGGACAATAAAGTAAAGTAAAAAAAAGTAAAACACACGATGAGTTTAGGTGTTCTCTCGTCCTTTTAACGACAAAATAAAATAAAATATCAAAATAATTCAAAGTAAAATTTTGGTTGTATAACTTGTAACTAATAAAATCAAAATAGTTATCAATCAATGAATTAACAATGTCAATTTAAATGTAAAAAATTTTGCATATATATAATAGAAAAGATTTGGATTTTTTTCTTTTTTAAACACTCTTACGTTTAGTGATTATTTTAAGGTTACATGAATTAATTGTGTGTCCTAAGAGATTATGACACTAAAAATTTTGTTGTTAGGCTTATTGGGTTAAAATGCCAATAAAATTTTGCACTCAAAACTGACATATTCTGCTCATGTTTTTAATATGTAAATACTTCATCCCTCGTCTGTATATTATTTATGTAAATACACTAACACATTATATAGGTTGAAATCTTACTCACCTTTTTGGTAACAAAGGGATGATAAACATGCGGATAATCTTTCTTTGTCGGTTGTCCATAAATCATAATGTCTCTTCATGGAAATGACAAATAAACTACTATGAAGGGTCCATCCACATCCAAAGACATGCAAAACGTTCCCAATGAATGGTGCATGCACGGTGGTACAACTTAATCCTTGGACAAATATGTAAAAGATAAACATGCAAAATAAAATTAAGATATTTTTTACTATATAAATTTGTCATATTCTTATATTATATAAACTGTAATAAGAAATAAAAGAGGGATGGAGTATTTACTTATTAGAAACATGAGGTGAATACATCAGTGTTAAGTGTAAAATTTTATTGGCATTGTAACCTAATAAGCCCAATGGCTAAATTTTTCATGTCAAAATTACATTAAAAACACAATTAATTAATGTAACCTTGAGATAATCACTCAAGGTAAGTATATTTAAAAAAAAAAAAAAGAAAATAAAGTCAAAATCTTTTCTAGGATACATATTCAAAATTTTGGTTGCATATTCTCGAAAGAATTGCAAAATTGTGTGAAATGAAAGAAAATATCTATTATAAAGAATTAAATACATAATTTTTTATGATATGTTACTTTTTATTTAACTGAAAAAAAATTCATACAAATATTAGTTATTATTTTTGCAATTTGAGTTAGAAGTTGCTCATTGCTTTTTTATTCATCCTTTCTTAAAAGGAGGATCCATCACTCTTTTGTACTGATTACTCCAAATAAGTCTTCTTAAATTTAAATATGATGTATGGAATCTAAAACTCACTAGTTTACTCGTCTTAATTTTCTTTATATTTCATATAAAGGCGTGATTATAGGAAATTGAACCCCAACTAATGTTAGAAGAAGCATGCAGAACCACCACCAACAACTCTTACTTGGAGTGGTATAAGATAGACCTATTAACTTTTTAGTTGATAATATAATCAAATAGAAAAGAACAGTGTACAAAAAAGTTGGAGTTTCCCTACACATAGATAAAATAATAGAATTTTGATATCTATACATTAAATCAAATATTACTTTCATATTATTTAAAGCATTTCTATGATTGACTTTATTTCTGTGTCCATTAAGTTTTTGAAAAATGGATATCTTTGCTTATGACTTTGCACTGCACATTGACACTTTATGGAAAGAATATACCTGCAGATTCACTACATATGAATAAGACGAAGGTGAAACAGCCATTAATGTCGCTTTCCTTTTCACATGTCGTATGCCTGTGTATGTTTCAGTTCTATCAACTGCATGCCTCTACGCCTCTCATAGTTGCCTATAAATTCAATCCCTCAAGTCAGGGATGTTCATCTTCAACAACATATCAGCTCTCACACACTTACAGAGGCAGATATACAACACCTATGACAGAGGTACAATGTTTTCTTTAACTCTTAAAGTCTTAATTAAGCTGACTTTAATTCTATAATGTTCTCTTTCTAAAGCAACTCTTGCTTTCCTTAGTTTTAATCTCTTTTAATCTAACATTTCTTACATACTCAAAGCATCCTTCAATCTATAAATATGAAATATATAGAAGCCGATGGGCGGTTAAGGGAGATCCATAACTTTGCCATTATATATTATATATGCTACAATATAACTAACCCATCATTTGGCCTAGTGGAAAGTATTTGGGTTGTTTCGATGCTCATGCATGGTATGTATTTCTAAAAATTATTCATTTATTTTTTTCTCCCTTTACAAAATTTGACCCCATTAAAAAGTTATTCTAGATTCATCATTGAACCTAATTCAATTGACCATTGTGATAAAATAAGAAAAGAAGAAAATACAAGCTGTCGAAGCTTTAAATTTGTTCTCTGGAAGTATTAAATATGTTGTCTAGAGCACTTGAGATGATCGATCGGTTGACCTGTTGGCTTGGTTCAGTCGATCGATGCAGCTTCAATCAACCTATGTGTCAATCGTTCCACGGTGCACTTGGCAAATTCTGAATTCAGAAGGGATTTGTGATGCGGAACAGAAACACCAAATTCAGGTGATCAATACTCAATTGATTCTTCGTGTATTCTTAAACTCTACTAGAAAAGAGACAACAATTCTCGAAGAGATAACTAAATAATTGACTAGACCATTTATATAAAACCTTAGTTATACTAATTTCTAACCTTAGAAAATATTTAGTAATAAGTTAACAAATAAAAATAATTAGAGGTGTCAGAAGTCAATCTGACACGAGCCCGTCCCAGCCACACCCCCTCCCCAGGACTCGACCCGGAACGAAACAAGACATTAATTGAAAAGCTAATTGCTTTGCTTAGCACATCATTCCTTGCTTCCAAAAAGTAGTTGATAGAATACGAGACATTGAAGACTTTGTAAGCGAAGAGTATAATTCAAATTATGTCTTTAAGAGCTCAAGTTCTTGTCGATTTGTTAGCATAGTCATTTCACGCATTATTCAAATAATGTTTGTTATCCCTCAGTGTTTTGTTGTGGTTATATCTCGTATATTCAGAAAAGGTAATGGACGTTTTTTTGGTGCCATTGGAGTTCGTTCATTAATGAAGGGAGCAAAATTGAGTCGGCATTGTGGCATGTGGCCACACAGGATTGTATAGACGGGTCTAACCGATGCATTGGAAAACGAAAATCATAGGCGGACACAATGTTCCGCCACGACTGGCAAAAGTGCGCAATTCTTCCAAAAGATTTGATCTGTATGTTTTATCAAACAGTTGAAGATATGCGTGGAGAGAAAGAGGGGAAATTTGTGTAGGTTGAGCCTAGAAAATTTATGCTAAAAAGTTCACTGTTAAGAGGCCTTGTATTTGAGGTATTATTTGCGTTCCTTTGGTCGACAATATGGAGCCTAATGTTAGACTAAATAAATGTGGAAGGCCTTGGCTTGCATGCAATAAGTTAAGCTATGGGCACTAAATGACTGTAAGGGTGTGGGTTAGAATGGATTGAAAAGTGGAATTCTCAGACAAGGATTCAGGATTGCAGGGACGAGGATAAGAGGCGTCGAAGAAGATGTTGGGGATACAGTAAGAATGAATTACTCCATGATTTAACTAATTATGTTAATTAACAGTCTGATAACATAATTTAAACTTTTTGCAATCCACAATTATTGAGCGGTAGGCTGAGTCCCCCGGAAGAGGTCCTTAAAAACTAGTGTGAAGATGTGGATTTCTTTGCTACGGAAGCTGGGAAATGGAAGGCATCTTATAAAGATATGGTTTGAATCAGGCGGGGAAGGTGCCTTCTGCTATGGGAGAGAAAGACTTGCCTTCACGAGAGGAAGACGACATGAAGGAGACCTGGATAATGGTGACTATCCCAATGTTCTGTTGTCTGTGGCTAAGAAAAGGTAACTCTGAGACCCCTAGCGTGAAATGTTGATAATGTTGATAATGTTGATTAGGAAACTCTTATGAAAGTGTATAGGCTACGCATTTATGTTCAAAAGGCTGTCTCAAATATAGTGCTTGAAGGGTAATCTTACTTAGATTAACCCTGCTAACGATTTTTATTTGGTTAAGTTTGAGCACAAGGATGATTATTACTTTGTCTTGCATGAAGGCCCCTGAATTGTGTCTGGTCATTATCTCACAATTAGGCAATGGAGCCCACTATATAATCTGGATACTTCTGGTATTTATAAGGTATGATCGTACAAAAAGCTATCAAATGTAATGGGAATTTTTGGAAAAAGATAGTTGCACGTAGCGCTAGGGGTTAATAGGGAAAAATTTGCCAGCATGCAAGGGAAAGGGTGAGGCTCTCACTTTGAGCTGTTAAGGCACCAAAATGAAGAGGTGGATCAGGGTGTAACTGCCTCTACTGCCACTGGCTTTATGGTAAGCGTTAATTTAGGGACACTTAGTGCCTCTTGGTTGTGGAATGAGGAAAATAATAAAATGGAGGGGACACACGACAAGGCAAGCTTGTACAAAGAATATAAGCGGTCATCCTAGGATAACAGGCAATGGAATGTGATGTCAGAGAAGCCTTTATGCCTTCAAAAATGGACCGTCAATTAAGGGGCCTTAAAACATGGAGTGGGTTTAAATATTGGTATGAACTTGGTTGGAGCTCTACTTGAGAATCAAGACCCACTTATTGCTTCACATTCTCCACTTTTAGTTGCTGCTAGGCCTGAGGTGCAAGGATCAAGCTCACCAACTACCATGGGTGCTACCCGTGCAAAGTGCCCCCCATCCATGGATCCAGCCCTTTTTGAGACGCCTCCAGAGCCCACTCACATGGGCTTCCTTCTAGACTTTAAGGCGGACGTAAACAGTCCACATTGCTCTACACAAGTGGCTTGGTAAATGCTTATGACAGTTGATTGCCCTCCGCCAGAGGCATCGAATGCCATGATTGTTGGGGAATTTTGGTAACACTTTTGCGGTCGGAGTTAATTTATTTTCTTTACATTATATTATTTTATAAATTTATTAGTCTGTAACGATTATGATGCTGCTACGGTGATGAGTTTTCATAGGTTCTTAAGTTGTTCCTTTGACTGCATGACCCATTTATAGTGGTATTGATAGAGCCCCAGATTAGTGGTCAGAACGCTGCAGATGTTTGCACGTCTATTGGATCTTTTGGTGTTTTTAGGGAAGAGGCACATGTGTTTAGTGGTGAAATAATGGTCTCGTGGAAATCTGACCAGGTGCATTTGAACTTTATTGAGAAGGGTCCTCAATTCTGCCATGTCTAGGCCTCGATGCTGAGGGTTGACCCTTAGTTTTTTGTTGCCATATATGCTACTCGCGATACTTTTAAACGAAGGGAGTTATTTGACAGCTTGTGCTAGCTGCACGGTGCCACAAGTGAATTGTGGCTTCTAGCAGGCGATTTTAATGTTATTGCTTCACTGGATGAGAAAATGAGCAGTGCTGACCTACGTCTAGGCATATGGGTGCCCTTTGCTACTTTGATAAATGAGCTGGCGCTAATGGACTTGGGATTTGTTGGGCCAAAGTTTACTTGTACTCAAGGCCTTACAATACGCACGCAAATCCCTTGTAGGTTGGACCGCACTCTAGCCAATGTCCCTTGGCAGCAAAGGTGGCCGGATGTGTTGGTTTCACATCTACTCCAGCTCCATTTTGATCACTGCCCCTTACTTATTCAACAATCTAGACAGAATGAGCCTTTTCGTGTGCAGCGTCCGTTTTGTTTTAAAGGGGCTTGGATGATGCATCAGAACTTTCAACACGTGGTTGAGCAAATTTGGAGTAAGTTGGTTGATTTTCATGATACCCTGCAACAACATACGGAAATCCTGTGCAAATAGAACAAAGTGGCTTTTAGTATTATATTTTATCGTAAAAAACGTTGCTTGTGCAGATTAATGGATGTCGAATCTGGCTGGAGGAACAATTCAACCAAGGCCTTTTGAGATTAGAACGGCCGCTTCGAGATGAACTGGATATAGTTCTTCGTGCAGAAGAGATGACCTGGCATCAGAAGTCAAGAGTCAACTGGATTATTGGGGGTGCTCGAAACACACAATTTTTTCATATGTCTACTCTCTTTTTGACAACGCCAAAATAAGATTGCCGCATTGCAAAATCAAGAGTATGTGTTGAAATCGGATGAAGTTATCTTGAAACTGGGCTTTTTTCGCAATTTGTAATGTGGAGAGGGTACTTTCTCTATGATTTGTCTAGGACCTTGAAGGAAAGAAATTGTTGTATTTGTGTACACGGTATGACAAAATGAGTCCTTTATTTCCGGTGTTGTGTATATAAAGTTTTCTATACTTTTGTGTTTCTTCATCTTTGATGGCCGTTTTAGTAGTGTTCTCATGTAATTACCCAAGGAGAGAAAATATAGGTTACTGTACTGGACGACTAGAGTGTCTATAATTTATTTTATAGACAATGCTACACTAAAATGAGTTTCAAACCATTTTAAACTACTTAAAAGTACTTAATACTATACCAATAAAATTTAATACTAAAAAAAGAGTTATGTAAATTATAATGGTAGATATTGATATATTTATTTTATTTTATATATATTATTTCTATAATATAAATTTGTTATATGTAGTATAAAATCTATTTGAGTCAAATCAAATCAATGTACTTTTTAGTCAATTTATTAAATCCTTCAGTTTATTCCTTTAAAACATGAAAGGCTAATTTGTAACTAATTGTGTTGTATCAAATGTTATGTCAGTATCATACACTATTCTACATTAGGAAAGTAAAATGCTATCCTGGGTAGGTGAGTCCATACAAATTTATCCCCATGTTGTTTAATGAATCTCCCCTTGCCTAAAATTAATGCATATAATGAGAATGTATTACAATTTTTACGAGTTATTTCATATGCAAACTCAAACAATTGCGGGTAATGAACTGAGAAGGACGACAATTAATGGAAGGCCTAACGTTGCAAGAGCATGGCTTGCAAGGAGACCATAATGGCAACGGAAGAAGGGCTAATGTAGGAGAATTGCCTAGATAGGTGATAGAGGGAGAACAAGAGGTTGGGATGGAGTTTGAATCTATAAAGGATGCTTATAAGTTTTACCAAAAATACGTGAAGGCGAGAGGATCAGTGTTGTGAACTGTGGGTTACGAAGAGGTGATGGTAAGGAGGCAAAGTATCAAACTTTTGTGTGTGTTGATGCTAGCACACACAAATGCAGGGGGAATAAAAATTAGAAACCCAGGCCCAATGGTTGAGTTGAGTGCTTAGCAATGGTTTGTGTGAACGAGGGATGACAATTGAAAAATAACAAAATAAACTGACGTGCACACCCAATGGATATATGCTGCCGCTGCACATGAAAATGCAGCTTGAAAATGCGACATTGCAAGAATCAAGCCTGCGAGAAGTGTGAGATCAGTGGTTGTGGATGTTGGTGGGTTTGAAGAGATGCCATTTTTGTCAAAGAATTATTTGAACTACGTAAATAAGTATAGGAGATTACAGCTAGAGGTTGGTGATGTACAGGCAAGGTAGAATATGTTTCAAATAATGTAGTAAAAGACTCATGATTTTTTTTTTTTTTTTTTGGTTATGTGGATTCTAATGATGACGGATCATTAAGAAATGTGTTTTGGCTGGTGGGAGGTGCAAGGCAGCCTTCCATGTATTTGTAGATGTAGTGTCACTCGACAATACATACTTGGTAAACAAATACATGCCGTTTGCTCCTTTAGTGGGTATTAATCATCATGGGCAATTAATATTGCTCGGTTGTGAGTAAGGAGAATACGAAGAACTACATATGGGTATTCAAAGCATGGCTAAAGTGCATGAATGACCAAAGGCTAGAAGGCATTGTCACCAATCAGTGTGCAAGTATAGGAGTTGCAATAGAGGCTGTATCTAGCAACAATATACAACATAAGTAGTGTAAATGGCGTTTGATAAGGAAGTTTTCTGAAAAGTCAAGGATGTTTCTTTCAAAATTAGGGATGTGCCCGTGGTACGATGAGTTGAAGGAAGGAAGTCTTCACGGCTATTGTGTATGAGGCTGATTCTACTACAGTGTTTGAAGAAAGATGGGGAGCTATGCTTTCAGAATTTCAATTAGATAGGAACCGATGGTTGGAAGAATTATATGAAGGTTGGCTGAAATAGTGGAATTTCAAAATCTACGGTCGAGAGGGTACTTTCTAGCAGTAGATATTGGACAAGTTGAGGGTTCGGCTAGGCCCTTCACAACGAAGGAAGTCAAGAATGCAATATTGGATATTCGGTCCTATAAAGCCCAAGACTTGATGGCAATCAGGCCCTGTTTTATGCCAAATTTTGGAAGACCACGGGGCCTTCACTCATTGAGATTGTGCTACAAGTTTCCCATGAAAAGGAGCTCCCCCTAGGCAGCAATGACAGGCATATTGCCCTGGTTCCTAAAGTTAAAGTTCCTTTAAAAAATTACGAATTTGCAGCCAATAATCTTTACAATATTTCCCATAAAGTTAGTACAAAAATGATTGTCTCTCAGCCAAAACTGCTACTTCCTCATAAAGTTAGCAATTCTACAAGGGGTAGTTTACACTTTAAGATAAAATCATGGAAAAAGGACGTGCATAGTCCTCAAATTGGACCCTGTTAAAGCCAGTAGCTCGTTATTCTTGGTGATTTGGTGGGTTTTGTTAAAAAATCGTTCTACCTAAAAATTTCAGTTGTTATGAGAAACTTGAAATATGAATCATATATTATACTTCAAGCAGTTTTATTATAAAAAGTGTCACTTCTTCTAGGATGCAGGATCTTTGAAATGGGTTACTTTTAGAGAAATTCATCCGTTCTCGTTGAATTCGGCAAGGAGATCTGTTGTCCCCTTAACTCTTTGTTCTCTGCATTGAGTGGCTATCAAATCTCATTGACCAAGCAGTCAATAAAAATCCGTGGAAGCTTATTGCTCTCTTCAAGCAAGGGCTGCCGCTATCACAACTATTCTTTGCGGATGAAGTCGTTTTATTTGGGAACGAATGTTCAGCAAATTCAAATTATTAGGAGCTGCTTGGATGACTTTTGTGAAATTTCTAGTCAATTGGTTAATTTGGAGAAGTCAAAACTGTTCTTTCAAGTAATGTCTCTAACGCTTTGGCTCGTAGGATTAGTAATGAGGTGGGTCTTCGTATTACCAAGGACCTTGGAAGACACCTCAGTGTACCAGTCCTGCATGGCAAAGTCGCTCGGTCTACCTAGAAGGTTGTCCTAGATCAAGTGTACTCGAGCCTTGCAGGTTGAAAAGCCCAGCAATAGTCAATGGTAGGGCGATTGGCTCATTAAATTGGCTGGCGATGCAATCGGATTTATACAATGCAAACGGCTACCTTGTCAACCTAGTTTGACCAATCAGAAATAGGCATCTACTATTTTCTTTCTTTCTTTCCTTTTCCTTTAATTCTGCTGAACAATCAAGTTTTTCCTTTCTCTCGGTAAGCAGTTTCTTTAATAAATATAATTTGATATTTTTATTATTTAACTGCTTAGCAATTTAAGTTAATTAATTAAGTTAAAATATAAATAAAAATTATAAATTTTACTATCAAATTTGATATTTTCCTAATATTTGGAGAGGAAAAGAAAATGTATTAAGTAATAACTTTATTACAGATATAAAGATACAATGAAATATTTGTCTATTACAAAAGGTATATTAATAAATACTAAAATGGATAAGTATTAAATAAAATTAAATTAATACTTATTTGAAATATTTTTTTTCTAATTCACTTATTAGACGTTTAAAATCATCAATTATACTTAATTTTATTAAATTTTTTTATTCCAACATATTTAATTGTGTTTATTTTTCATATAGATCTATATAATAAATCTGCTAATAAATTTTTAATATAAAGTAACAATGTGTAGTGCAAAATTATAAAAAAAGATATAAATTTTTGAAAAGTTTAATAGACACAAGAAGTGAAGGCAATTATAATCTATGAAAATAAATATTTATTAAATAATATTAAAAAAAACTCTTATATTATTGTGTACTATTTTTTTAGTGGAGTCAAATTTTATAAGTGAAGAAAAAATAAATGAATAATTTTTAGAAATACACCACTTGTTTAAGCATCGAAATGACCTAAATACATTTCACAAGCCAAATGAAAGGTTAGTTATATTATAGTATATATAATGACAAAGTGAGGTCTATATATTTCATATTTATAGATTGAAAGATACTTTAAAAATGTAAGAAATGTTAGATTAAAAAAATTAAAACTAAGAAAAGCAAGAGTTGCTTTAGAGAGAGAACATTATAAAATTAAAATCAGTTTATTTCGTGTAAAATATTTTATTTTTTTTTAATATTTGGTACAATGTAAAACCGAGTTCAAAAGAAAATCTTTTACAAATCAATGGAAAATACGCTTATTTTTTCGTAAAACATCTTTCACTTTTAGAATGCAGAAGTTATTTTCCACAAAACTTGCAAGACAACAATAAGGGGAGGGGAAAGAACTCCAAAGTAGCTTCCTAATTCCTCACTTGCTATAGCCAACACCACCACCAATACTACCTCAAGCCCTCCTCCTCCTCAGCTGCCATCAAGTTCCTGTAGCTAAGGGGACATGATTGTCCCTCAAATCTCACAATTGAAACTCATTTACACACATCATACAACGCTATTATGCAAGAGAGAATGAGCGAGAGTGGGAGATGATAGTTAGTTATTTTATTTCATTTTACCTTGTTTTTCAAAAGGTCACTTATTTGATGTTGAAAATCATCAATTGCACTAAATTTTACTATTTTTTATCCTAACATACTTGATTGTGTTTATTTTCTGAAATAAATTTACAGGTAAATTTTTAATATAAAATGTCGATGTGTGGTGCAAAGTTATAAATAATAATATAATTTTTTTAAAAGCTTAATGGACACAAGAAATAAGAGCAATTATAATCTATAAAGATAAAAATTTATTAAATATTATTAAAGTAATATTTGATTTAATGTATCCACATCAAAATTTTATTCTTTTATCTATGTGTAGGTAAACTCCAATACCTATCTTAGACCACTTGAATTGAGAGTTTGGTTCTAATTCATTGTGCTTTTTCTAGCTTTGCTTGGGGTCTAAATTCCTATAGTTTTGCCCTCCCTAAAACATAAAGGGATTTAAGGTGACCGAACCCGTGAGTTCCAAATTTGATACATCATAACTAAGTTGGAAGAGACTCACTTGGAACCACTATTGTGAGGGTGGTAGATCCTCCTTATGTGTGGCCACATGCCACAACGATGTCTCAATTTCACTTCATTAATGAATGAACTCCAGTGGCACAAAAAAAAGTGTCCATTACCTTTTCTGAATATATGAGATATAACCACAACAAAACATTGATGGATAACAAACATTATTTGAATAATGGATCAAATGACTATGCTAACAAATCTACAAGAACTTGAGTTCCCAAAGACATAATTTTTAATTATATTCTTTGTTAGAAAAAAAAAGGGAGAATTTCTTTTACCAAAATTCTCAATTCTGTAATGCAAGATCTTTTCTTTATATGAATACTAATATGCAAATCGTAATGGATTTTACATACCTCTATCCATGATGTCGGGTTCCTGCTGTGAAGATGAGAATCCTCATCTGATTTTGCCTTTTGATGAATTTTTCCTACTCTTCCTCTTTCCCTTTCTTCTTGTTTCTCTCTTTAATGGTGGATAAGAGGAAAAGAAGTTATAATGAAAAAAAAAAAAAAAACACACATCTCCAACCTTCTGTAACGGTTATCTTTAATAGGAAGAGTTATTCATTTTTTCCTATAACCGTTATCATTAATGGAGAGAGTTACCCCTTCTTTTCTTGTAACCATTATCATTAATGAAGAGAGTTATCCCTTCTTTTCCTGTAACTGTTATCTTTAATGGGGAGAGTGGAAGGATTTTAAACCCAATGACCCAAATTACCGTATGTTTAATCGACCATCATATTAGACCTTTTATATTTGGTCATACTTTAAATAACAAGGGCTATTTATGTCAATTAATTTAATAATCTCCCACTTGACCCATGTTATGACTTGATGAATCAATAACGAATAAGTGTGCATCATACTTAAAGATCATCAAACCGTAATACTTGATTGAATTAAGATGATTGAATCATGGCGGTCACATATCTTTTAGCAATGTGATTCCTTCCATATATCACATAACCATCATAATTCATAACAACTTTACCGAGGAATATTGAGACTTTAAATTGTCATTTCCAAATACGCTATTAGTTATCTCACAAACTATAACTATATATAACTTAATATAGATAACAAAAGCGCAAACAAAACCATGACCTTAATTGAATTCATAAGTGTCACAATGATATTAGCAGTACAAAATATTAACTTTCAAGAGAATGAGGACCTGTCCATAATGCCCATCCGTTCAACATGTCCAGTAAATGTTTTCGGTGGCAAACCTTTAGTTAACGGGTCTGCTATTATTAATTCAGTATCAATATACTCAATAGACACTTTTTGATTTTGTACTTCTTCCTTAACATATAAGTATTTTAAATCCATATGTTTCGCACCTTTAGAATACCTATCATTCTTAGAGAAGAAAACAGCTGCAGAATTATCACAATAAATTCTTAACGGCTTTTCTATATTGTCGACCAAACCAAGTCTTAAAATAAAATTCTGCAACCATAATGCATGAATAGTAACCTCAAAGTATGGTAGAAATTCAACCTCCATAGTGGAAGTAGCAATGACAGACTACTTTCCACTTTTCCATGAAACTGCTCCTTCGGCCAATAGAAACATGTAACCAAATGTAGATTTCCTCGAGTTTACACATTCAACATAATCTAAATCCGAGTAACCTACTACTTCAAGATAACTTGATCTTTTATAAGTAAGCATATAATCCTTAGTGCCTTGTAAGTACCTAAGTACTTTCTTTCCAGCTTTCCAATGATCCATTCCAGGATTACTTTGATATCGGCCTAACATTTCGACAGCGAAACTAATGTCTGGCAGAGTGCATGTTTGAGCATACATCAAACTTCCAACCAGCGATGCATAGGGAATGGATTTCATTATTTTTTGTTCCAAATCATTCTTTGGACATTGCAATTCACTGAACTTGTCCCCTTTCTGAATTGGAACTATTTCTGTAGAGCAATTTCTATTCTAAATCTCTCTAATACTTTATTGATATAGCCTTTCTGAGACAATCCTAACAGTCATTGTGATCTATTACGAAATATTTCTATTCCTATCATATAGGATGCCTCATTCATATCTTTCATTTCAAAAGTTTCAGAGAGAAATTTCTTAACATTATACAACAAACCCATGTCATTAGTAGCCAAAAAAACGTCATCAACATATAGGACTAATATAATGAACTTACTCCCACTGACCTTCATATAGATACACCGATCAACGGTGTTCTCTACAAAACCATATGATGTAATGGTATTATTGAACTTAATATACCATTGTCGGGAGGCTTGTTTCAGTCCATATATCGATTTCTTTAATTTACACACCAAATTTTCTTGCCCTGTGGTTATGAAACCTTCAGGTTGGTCCATATACACTTCCTCTTCTAATTCACTATTTAAAAAGGAGGTCTTTACATCCATTTGGTGGAGCTCTAGATCATAGTGAGCCACCAAAGCCATAATAATTCTTAAGGAGTCTTTTTTAGAGACTGGAGAAAAAGTCTCCTTCTAGTCAATGTCATCCTTTTGAGTGTAACCTTTGGCAACAAGTCTAGCCTTATACCTTTCGATGTTGCCTTTTGAGTCTCGCTTGGTCTTGAAGACCCACTTATAGCCAACTCGTTTTGATCTTTCAGGCAACTCCATTAGTTCCCAGACTTGATTTACAGCCATCGATTTTATCTCCTCTTTCATGGCATTGAACCACTTTTCAGAATCATTACATTTCATGGCTTGTTTAAATGAGACTAGATCTTTATCAATGTTTAATTCAAATTCATGTTTAAGTGAGTAAACCATATAATCATTCGATATGGCTAATCTTTTTTGTCTTGTAGACCTTTGTAATGTCATTTCTTGTGGTATCACTTGCTTATTTGTAACTTGCATATTGTCACTTGGTTCATCTCTTATGTGTTCACTTTGTGTGTTTCGAATATCAATTTGTTGTCTTTGCATGTCGTGTAACTGTGATGCAACAAAAGGAACAACAACTTGAGTAGAAACACTTGGTGTGGGGATAACAACTTGAGTAGAAGTGCTCACTATGGATCTTTCATTTTGTAATTCTCTAATATCCACCTTTCGTGATTCCCCACTCCCACTGAACTGAACATTTTCAATGAACCGAGCATTGCCAAACTCAACTATTCTAGTACTATGGTTATTTTAGTACTATGGTTAGGACAATAGAACCTATATCCTTTGGACTTTTCAGGATAGCCAATGAAGTAACCATTAATGGTTCGTGCATCAAGCTTTCTTTCATGTGGATTATATATCCTTACTTCTACTGAACAACCTCAAATATAAAGGTGTCTTAAACTGGGTTTCCTATATGTTTATAACTCATAAGGAGTCTTAGGGACAACCTTACTAGGAACCTTGTTCAGCAGATATGCAGTAGTTTTTAATGTATGCATCCACAAGGATAAAGGTACATTACTATAACTTAACATGCTCCTAACCATATCCATAAGTGTGTGATTCCGCCTTTCCGCTACACCATTATGTTGTGGCGTACCAGGTATTGTATACTGTACACATATACCTCGACTTTCAAGAAGTTTTACAAATGGACCAGGACATTGTCCACTTTCATTGAATTTTCCATAATATTCACCACCCCTGTCTGACTTAATCACTTTCACTTTTCTATCTAACTGCCTTTCCACTTCATTTATAAACACCTCCAGGGTGTTTACTAACTAAGACTTTTCATGCAGTAGATATAAATAACAATATCGTGAGTAGTCATCTATAAACGTGATGAAATATTTCTCACCACCCCATGTTGAAATATCAAAGGGGCCATAAATATCAGTGTGTATTAATTCTAAAGGCTCATTACTTCTCATAGCTAGGTTCTTTGATGTGTGTCTTGTCTGTTTCCCTTTTATACAGTCAACACATACCTCCCAATCAGTAAAATCCAATTGAGGCAAGACATCACCTTTCACCAACCTCAATATCCTTTCTTTGGATATATGACCTAATCTTTGATGCCATAAAAAAGCAGAATTGTTATCATGCGCATTACGTTTGTTATATATATTATACTCAACAAAAAATAGAGAATCAGCATACATATCATCAAGATTAAAATGGTACAAATTATCAACCAAAGTACCAGATCCATAACAGTATGAATGTCTATACAATGAAAATGCACTGTTTCCAATCTTAAGGTTAAATCCTACTTCATCCAACTTTGCAACAGAAACTAAATTTCTAGCACATTCAGGAACATAGAGACACTTTTCCAAATTTAGGTGATACCTAGTATCCAAAATTAATCTGTACGTCCCAATTCCTTCTATTTGTGTCTTCATTCTGTTTGTCATATAAAGGAATTTCTCAATTCTTGTTATGGGCTGGATTGAAATAAATCCCTACATGATATGTGACACATGAATAGTAGCTCCAGAGTCTAACCACCAAGTATTATTAGGCACTTCAATTATATTTGATTCAAAGCATACTGATATACAATACATACCTTTCTTTTCGAACCAAGCCTTTCTTTTTGGACAATCTTTCTTGAAGTGACCAATCCTTTTATAGAAGAAGCATTTTTTATCCTTATGAATCTGACCTCTAATGACTTTCATAGAGGTTTTGTCCTTCTTCTTATCCTTTTTATATGGTCTAGACTTGCTAATATTAGCATCATTATGAACAATAAGATGAATATAGTGATCATTCATCTTCTTTAATCTCCCTTCCTCCTGAACTAACATGGCCTTAATTTCTTGAAGGTTCCATTTCTCTTTGATAGTGTTATAATTCACTTGGAATTGACCAAATTTAGGAGGCAGTGAGTTAATGATGAATTGTACTAAAAAGGATTCACTCACATCCATGCCCATTGTTTTCAACTTTGCTGCTAGATTAGCCATACTAGTCACATGATCATGAATAGGCTGTGACCAATCAAATTTCTTGGTCGTCAGCTCACTCATTAGGCTTCCTATAATGGATTTATCAACTATATCTTATTGAGAGTATTCCTTAATTCTCATCATAAATTCCCTTGCATTTTTCGTCTTAGGCATCAATGGCTTGATATTTTCAGCTATCGTCATTCGCATCAAATTCAAACTTAGCCTATTAGACCGTTCCCAAGCCTCATGCAGAGACTTGTGAGATTTTGTACTGGTCTCAGTAATGGCTGCAGGCTTTCCATCCGAGATGACTGCTAAGTCCAAACCCAAAACACTTAAGTGAAACTGAATATGCTCAGACCATTCCGCATAATTCAGTCTATTGAATTTGATCATTGCATTGCCTAAGGCAAACATATTATTGGAAGCTGTAAACATAATCCAAATTTACACATTAATGTTTTGAATAAACTTAAATGGATTCAGATCAACTTTGATTATGTATTTAAGTTCACCTTTGGGTGATCCTCAAATATATAACTTTAATCAATGATGATGCTAATTTAGATATACTTTGATTCAATCAATCATACTAGAGTTAACATGAATGTTATCTTTGGATATACAATCATATTTACCCAGTATATCAATGAATCTCTTTTAGTATTATTAATTATAGGTAATGATCTATCTTTGGATGATCTCCTAACCTTATAATTAATAATCACAATTGTTCATTTCAAATCTGTACAACGTTTCATTAGCATCTAAAGAAATGAACAATTAAAATTCACAATCAAATACTTGAATCATTTCAAGCTAAGCTACTTTAGTAACCAACAAGCTTTCAATATTTGATTGATGTCAATATGATCTCAATAAACTTCAAAATCTTTAATTATTAAGATCATTCAATTTGACAAAACATCAATAAACAATCAATGATGCGGAAAATAAATTCCTTTTTAGGTTAACACCAGCCAATACGTCGGGTACTATTCCGATAGCCGACTAATTCCGCACGCCGACAAATACTATTAGGGTACCACTCTAATAGCCGGATCCCAACATTCATTAATTTCTTTCTTTCCGTTGACCACGATGACTAAAACGGCGTGAAAAAATCAGATCCGAAAAGGGGAAGGGCCGGTGGTGGACATTTAGGAAAAGGAACAAATTTTTTTTTTTTTCGGCAAACAGCAAATGATTGTCGGCTTTTTCTTTTCAACATCGACGACGTGGAACCCTTCTTTTCTTTTCAATGCTGGTCAATTTTTCTTTTATAGCAAATTACAGTATTTACAAATCCGCTCTGATACCAATTGTTAAAAAAAAAAAAAGGAGAATTTCTTTTACCAAAATTCTCAATTCTGTAATGTAGGATCTTTTCTTTATATGAATACTAATATGCAAATTATAATAGATTTTACATACGTCTGTTCATGATGTCGGGTTCCTACTGTGAAAATAAGAATTCTTTTCTGATTTTGTCTTTTGATGAATTTTTTCTACTCTTCCCCTTTCCCTTTCTTCTAGTTTCTCTCTCTAATGGTGGAGAGGAGGAAAAGAAGCTATAATGAAAAAAAAAAAATACACATCTCCAACCTTCTGTAATAGTTATCTTTAATAGGAAAAGTTATTCCTTCTTTTCCGTTATCATTAATAGAGAGAGTTATCTCTTCTTTTTCTATAACCGTTATTATTAATGGAGAGAGTTATCCCTTCTTTTCCTATAACTATTATCTTTAATGGGGAGAGTGGAGGGATTTAAGCCCAATGACCCAAATTACCGTTATATCTAACTAACCCATCATATTAGACCTTTTATATTTAATCATATTTTAAATAATAAGGGCCACTTATGTCAATAAATTTAACATTCTTCTCTCACAAAGTCTTCAATGTCTTGTATTCTATCTATTACATTTTGCATAAAATAAATGATGTGCTAAGCAAAGAAATTAGCTTTACTATCAATGTCTTGGTTCGTGTTGTCTCCTCGGCTTATGTTTCGGCAAACTATATGGAGTTTTCATGGCCTAATCCTTTCAACCTAGAAAAACTAAATTGTTGGTTTAGTTTACGAAATAAGTATGCTTTCACAAAGTTTGATTAGGGAGGGTCGGCCTATAAAAAAAGTTAGGAAAATGGTGTATAATTTGGGTCACCACGCACAAATTTATCCCTATATTTTGATGAGAATTTGGAATATTCGAAATAGTAATGGGAAAAAAAAAAGTCGGGACTCTCCTTGAAATATTTATGACAAAAACAAAGTACTGCACTTGCATGGCATTGCTCAAGAACAAAATCTATGCCAATGAGCCGGTTGTTGGACTTAACATTGGAAATGTTTATTTAATACGGTCCCGTAAACTAGTTTGAAATGTCACTTGACCGATTAGAACTATAAAGAAGAATATAGAAAGTGTCTTATACTCACGAGATCAAGAGTTACTTATATCTGATAAATTTCTTGTACTTATCAGAAAAGGATAACACATTGTATTTTATTTTTTTAAGCCTTCGCAGAAACTAAAAGTTGGAGCAATCTAACTGCGCTTTTTCTCCAAGGAATCAGGACAACTGCAAGCCACGTGCTGGAGTTACAATCTTCACTTAAGATCCAACAATCTACGAGGAATATTATTTGGTCAAGGTAGCTGTTAACCTTCCGGAGAGCTGACACATATTAACTTCTAATTCTTGCTTCACGATTGTGCTTCATATAGTTAATTATTTTCCCATATTTGTAATTACTTCTTCATTAGGCAAATTTTGTGTTCGTAGATACACAAGAAAAGGTAAATTTACTTTTTCCAATCTTTTATATATTCTTCAACAATCGCCTTTTCTTTCCTATAAATATAAATTTATATTAACAATTTTGTAAATTTTATCAATTTAGATCATATATTTTTAAAATTTAATCAAGTTAAATCAATTTATAGTTGTTATTACTATTCCTCTGCGATACTAACATGCAGGTAATGTGACAATTTGGGTAGACACACAAACCATTTTATTGTCTTTTTAGATTTTGAATTTTTAACACTTTTTTAATCGAATAATGAGCTCTCAAATTTTATCAATTTGAGTAATAATTCAAAAATTTTTTAAAATCAGATTTATATTTAGAATATATAGTAAATTTAACAAATTTTAAAAAAATATATATATAATCTTAACTTCAAATTTTTTATAATTTTTTTTAAATTTATCACATTTTAAATTTTAAATTGTATATCAATTCATCGATATTAATTCTAATAACGCATTGAAAGGAATTTTTTAAAAGTATTTTATCTTTTAAATTTATTTTAACATATAAATAAATTTATTTTGATATTTTTGCTATTTATTATATATATTTAAAGATTAAAATACAATTTTGACAATATTTTGAGTTATGATTCAAATTGCCAAAATTTGAACGTTCACCAATCAAAATGAAAAAGATTCAAAACTTTGGAACTCAATTTGACAATAAAAAAGATTGTGTGTATCCAAATTGTCACGTGAGTAGTGACAAAAATTAGTAATGTTTCAATTATCGGTGAAAAGCTTCTGGCTTTATTGGTTGTTAGAAAGAGAACAACACGCACTTGTATGCACTCCGCTTGGTCAATAGTTCTCTTTCAGGACAACTCCGGTCGTCACGTCATACTCATGCGAGTTTAATAAACTTGGACATCTCTGAGAACTGCTCACGCGGCCCTGTTCCAGCACAAATTGGAAAACATCTTCCAAACCTATACATTTTAAACGTGTTTTTCACTGGGAGCATTCCTCCTTCTCTCGGTACTATGAGCTCAATTTATTCCAGACTTAGACAGACAATACTCTTACTTCCAACGAAAAAACTGCAAGCCCTTGTGGCAGCTTTAACCGCTATAAAGGGTTATTGTGTTTACGGCTTTTTATGCCATCTTGGCATTGCTATAATAAATAAGTATTAGTCGGCAATGCAATGGAACAGACAAAGATCGGTTGGGTCTTATTCTCAAATTTTGACCAGGCAATGAACTCAATTATCATAAGCAAGTTGACCATATTCCAATAGAAATAAAGTAGAAGAAAAGTCCCAAACCCCCAAGTGATATGCGCCTTGAGAAACACGACCCCATCCAGGCACTCCCGCAGCCAGACAGCATGGTATATAGTAAGGCCCAGTAATAGTGTCTGCTAAAATTATCATCGTTAATTGCCATAAAATGATTTTTTTCCTTTTTCCCCTTTTTTCTTTTTTTGGTGGTGTAACTTGTTAGTGATCCTTTTCTCCAGTAGGGTCAGCAGATTCTATAGGATAAAAATTGACAAGCACACAAGGGATGGGGACAGTATTATCCCCAAGGTTCCATTATTCTATGCAGCCACTCAGCCATGATGTCAGTGAAACAAACGGCAAACAGAAGAGTACACCTTTTTCATTTCCAAAAGCAGTGTTGCATTCAGGGACAAATTATGTAATTCATCACTCAATTCTTTTATCTGCGATTGTCCAGATTGATTAATATTATCTGGAAGAGACATCTTGAGCCTATGAGCTCCCCGGTTGTTGCCCTCAATCCGGTGAAGTGAACCATAACTTGGATAAAGAGATTCGAACTCATAACTCATAACTGATGTGGACTAAAAAACGAGGTTTTGTATTGGCAGCCTATAGAGTTCAAACCTGAGCAGAAAAACATCAAACGCAGATAAGTTTACAGCTTGTCAAATAGCTCTGAAGTGGATTCTGGTCAAATTCCCCAGAGTGTGTCCTTATGTAGGTCTGACGACATACAGTTATATTATATCACATAGAATGCAACAGTACAGAACAAGGATCTCACTTGGAAACAAGTTGAAATGGACTACCTGAACTTTGCAACATAAGCAACATGAATCCCCAGCATCATAATCTACCTGATGATCACCAAAACGACATCTGAATCATGCCTGATATGCACTGACACTCAACTGTGAGTCCAACAGCACCTGCAATCACGCAAAAGAACATCATATATGCCTTGACCTCACGCGAGGAAATATAATGCAAATTATTCAATGCTCTATAAATCTCAGATAGTAGTCTTCAAAAGACATTTCTTGCTCTCTTTTTTCTCGCCAGAACCCACCATTTTTTTTGGCTTAAGCCGACCACAAGAAACACCATTGGAATTTGCATGACATTAAGTTAATTGAAAACATTGACCTTTTCGGTTATTGTGTTTTTTACTACAAATTTTAGACTATTACTTATCAAAAAAAAAAACTTTAAAAAATAATGATAATAATATTTTAATTTCAAATTTAATATTAATATTATAAATTCTTCTCATCATTCTATTTTATTATAAACTAAATTTGATATGAAATCTATTTACTCTAAATCCTTCTTAACTAAAGATTCTAAACCAATTTGGATCTCATGGCAAACAACTAGAATGATATAAGTAATTTTAGAAAAAGAAATTTGTCATCTAAAAATAAAAATGATAACAATACAATTAAATTTAACAAAATGAAGATAATACAAAATATAAGAAAAATATAAATATGACAAAGAAAATAAAAATAAAAAAAGAAAAGAAACACAGAAGATTAGTTAGCACTCACAATATTTGCATCTTCATAATCGAGGACAACCCCATGTGTGTCTGAGAGAGAGAGAGCAAGTCTCCATCTTTGGAATGTTTAGTATATCTCATAAAGGGCCTTGTAAAGAAAATGGTGGAAGGAGTTGATAACTCGGACAACGCACTCTGCAAAATGCAAGGAAACAAGAAAAGAATGAGTTTGCTCCCATCTATACCAAGAAGCTTGCTGACACTGCATGAGAAGATACTGCCCTACAAGAACCCCCAAAAAAAAAAGGTACAGAGTCATTCAGAAACAAAGACTTACCTGACACAACATAATATAGGCTCCCTCAATGATGCATTCAAACAAATTTCTACATATAGCGAGGAAAGCAATCCAAGCTGTGGTTGGGTTGGTAGTTTAGTAGAAGTTGATTATTGAAGAAGATGAAGGGATGTCAAGCACTGATCACACCCAATACCTAGGGATCTAGAGAGGAAAAGAAATGAGAATAGGAAATTAAAGGAAGACAGAAGAAAAATAATAGAGCAAAAAGATAAAACAACAATATTTCTATCCTCAGGTTCTAACAATATGAGTAAATTTTCAAATAAATTCTATTTGCTTAAAGGATTCATTGAATGAGCAAATAGCAATTCTCATAAACAATAACATTTTCTCAAATAGCAATTGACTGGCGATTGACTGGCAAATAGCCAATAAAAGATACTAATGTGTTGTAAAAGAGATTATCACTTACTGAGTAAGCTGTTGCAGTGATTTGCCAAAAGAGGTGTACAAAACAAATCGAAACAAGAAAAAGAATAACGAAGATTTTCAGAACACGTGCCAGCTTGATTGGAGCAGAAAAGGAGAAGTTTGGCATGGATTACCTTTGATACATCTGCCAGTCAATCGCCGCCAATTCCTACAAATATTTGAATGCCTTAAGCATGCCTAAGGGCTCCTCATGGACTGGCATCAGTAAATGCATGAACAATATCCTACATCACTTTGGGCAAGTTTAATGGTATCCCAAGCTTACATATAAACATAATGCTACTTTTGACACAAAATTTATGAACAATGTAGTATGCAGAAGTCAGAAGTGACTATGTAGCTCAAAATGGTAATACTAAGCTCTCAGAAACTGTTCAAACAATGAATATTGGGGGTCAAATAGAGGTGCCATTCATTTGGAAAACTGCAAAGGGACTTTTGACTTTTTTCAGGGATTACACAGGAAAACTGGACTTTTGAGTTTCTGCAGAAAATAATTGTGCTTGCTTTGATGCTAATTTTTTGAACTTTTATGAACTATGTTAATTAATCCCATTGCACTACAACTGTACGAGTATGAACAGACATTGAAAAGGGAGAGTTAGAGAAATTTACCAAGGGAAACATGATTGGAAAGAGTATAAGGGTAACCTTGGAAGCAAGAAGAGAAAGGATCCCATGCTTGTGCATGGTTTTGGGCAGATATGGTATTGGAATTCAAAATAAGGTCCGACCTGAACCGTCTCCAACTTGCAACTCCAGCTAGGAGAGATTGATTTGATTAAATTATGGATATAGAAATAAAGAGGGTCAGACGATCACGAATGAGAGAATAACATAGACAAGAACCTGGAAATGAAGCCGAGGATAGTACGGGCAAGCATGGAACTGCGCATCAGAAGATTTTAACAAACAGGAAATAATGGGTTTCAGCCGACTAGCGAGTTTACCCCTCTTGTGTAGCAATCTTCACTTGATAGTCATCTAGTTCAAGAGTTCGGAGGCCCGTCTCACTGCAATTTCATCCACAATATGTAAATCGAAGTGTAAACTCTGTCTCAGACCTTCAAACATAAAGTGTGCCATATAAGCTAATGGAAATGGAACATGGATTTACTGTCTTTTGCAGTTCATTGAAAAAGTGTGCTTCCACTAGTTAATGCTGCACCAGGAATTCTTAAAGATAGAGAGGGGAAGAGAGACATGAAATGGTTAGTTCTGCAACATTTTGTCCAAGCAACTCTTTCATAAAGTACGGGGTGAAGAAGCAGATGGAAGGAGTTGACAGCTCGAACAACAAAATCTGCCAATCCAGCCTCGTTCATACCTGCAGATAGAGTTCAGGTATCATTTCCTTTGAGTTTCAAGATGACTGCAAAGCATAAAAAGCTTCGCTTTTATTTTCTTCTTCGCTTTTATTTTCTTTTATTTCAGTAGATAAACATTTATGTGCTAGCTGAATGCTCAATGACTTGGCACACATTTTCTTCAACATCTGATGCTTTCACCAATGCTATTAATTGTTTATGAAGAGTTCTTCAAATCCATCCTCCCAAGAATGAACCAACTTATAGAATGATCCAAAAACACAAAACTGTATCCACACTCAAAACACATACAAGGTACATACCTAGATCTGTGGGGTAAAAGAACATCTTCGGAAAGAGAAAATGTACATTTGTGAAGTCAAACTCCTGCACAGATGGGAAAATCTTGAGAGGAAGAAAAATTAAACAGGAAAACATTATTCGCCACAAAAATTTGAACCCTACATTTTTCGTTAAATCCGCTCCCTTTGTGTCCTCAAGGTCCTCCGCATGATTCGACTCATCAAAAGATGGTGGGGCAGAAAGTTCCACGAATCAGAGTGAAGTCTCTATTTACATCATCAAGGTCTTACATCATCAAGGTCTTTAACAGAATCCTTGGTCTGTGTGACCCCAACACAAAGAACATACATGCATCTCAAGAATTTGTTCTTTCCTTGTCTCCTAAACAAATTTAAAAATCAAATCAAATCTAAGGAAACAACAGTTTCCCTAAGGCCCTGACCAACACTTTGATATGCCAAAATAGAAATTAATGGAAGGCACAGAAGGTCTAATAAAATATATACTAAGCCATGGACATTTGTAGAAAGTTATGTGAGGTATTTTTGGTAGACAGTAGGTTCTGTAATTTCTCTTTGTTCCCTTGCTAAGCTTCTCTGTACAAGACAGATACACATGAAATGACAGAAAATAAATCAGAGCAAACATAGACTTTATTTATTGCAAGGCTGCATTCAGCAGTCAAACCCACAAGTCAAGCATGCTGAAGCAGCAGGGGCTTGCTAAGTCTGACAAAAGCATGTCCCCGAATCACGCTATATTATGATTTAGCAACACCTAAGCTAGACAATAAAAACAATGTTTCTTAACTAATATGTAGACATTTCTTATAAAAGATGGATATAATAATAATAACAGATACCATACCTAACATTGCTAATGTTGTAAACTATAATTCCAGTTTATTGTTTCTTGACTTCCAAACTCCATTGTCCAACAACTTGCCCCCTGCATATGGAGGAGGCAATATTTTGACTGAGATTGTAAGTCACAGTCCAAAAAACATTATTCGGTAGAAGCTGAAAAACATGGTTTGAGAAAATGAAATCCAAGACACTGTTAAAGTAGCTTAAATGTTTACAAAAATAATTTGTTGGTCCAGAGAACAAACATTCCTGGAGGGCAAACAAAAAAAAACAGAGAGAGAGAAATGAAAAAAGAAAGGCAGCCATACAAATATGCCTTCAGGCTTGCTTGTCCAGACAACTAAAACACAGAGAGGGCAAAGCAATGTCCAAGCACCAATCTCTCCCTGCGCACCTAACACTCACAAAGAGGTACACCCAAGCTAAAGTTTCTTCTCGATTAAACTCCTATAAACAAACAGAAATCAAGTTGCCTCGTAATTATAGATACGTGACGCAGAAGGCAGAGTATGCTTAATACCAAAATGCAGGTAAAGACAATTGGTCTGAAGAATAATCAGTTGGGTTGAAACCGAAATCAAGATTACTGTTTTGTTCCACCGAAGGAACTGTTCAAGACCCTCTTTATTTTCGAGCAAAAGGAACTGAACACTAAAGATTGTTTCAAACCCGAAAGAACTCCCTTTTCAATTTAAAGAAGTCAACGCTCACAATCTGTAAATCTTGGTGATTCGGGCTGAATTCGGAAGCCAGAGTTCCGAAAAACATTTGGGCCACCAAAAATCGTTGGTCTTCTTGCACTCGCAGGCTTCTCAGTTGAGTGGGGACCTACAGCACCCGTCCTAACTCTAACTAATGGGCCAATCCACAATTTCTTAATGAGCTTGTCTACACACAAATTTAGTCAACTCGAAGTCACGATGAGATTAAAAACGTCGATGCCCCGCAGACCAATTTTCCATCAGACGACCCGAATGAAACGTGGAGGGAGGACCAGAATGACACGGTACATCTTAATTTTTTAAGTTAGATTAATTAACTATTCTTTGAATTCATAAGACTGCCCCAAGATTCCATGTAGAATTAAAGTCATTGGGCTTCCTCACCGAAAAGGAAAAAATGAAAAAAATTTAAAATTTACAGTTGGCACCACTTCACCAATTTGAAAATTATAAAATTATGCATCATACTCATCTCACATAAACTATCAAGACTTACTCATTTGGAGTATCTCAGTTTAGGTTGGAATGAAATCAAAGAGACCGTCTTGTTATCGCTACGTGTCCTTTCATCTCTAAAATTATTGGATATATCTTGTAACAGATTAAAAAAAATAGTCAACAAATTACGATTCTTGGTAAACATGCCTATATGCAGTTATAAAAATAAGCTAATTTTTTTTTCAAATATATTTTACTTTTACAAAAATATATAAAGAGATAAATAAAGTAAATTTTATTATAAAAAAATGAGAAAACATTACTTTTTATATCTCCCTTAAATAGGGAAAAGCTAAAAGAACTATTTTAAATTGTTGATTACTTCTATTTTTGTATATTTACAAAAATTAATAAATTATAAAATAAAAGACAAACTCATAGCTGAAATTTTAAAATTATAAGGAAAAAATACTTGCAAAAAAAATAACATAGAGACCTCTCAAGCTATATCCTTAATTTTAAGAATTTAGTAAATAATATAATATATAAGATTACAATATAATTCATTTTATCAAAAAATTATTAATGATATGTTTTTTTTTTAAAGAGGCTAACTGGATAAAATAATAATAATAATAATAAAGTAAGTAAATATAAAATAAGAAAGTTTCAATAAAAGTATTTCAATTAATTATAAAATTTCTTGATATTATTTCTATTTTTATTTTTTTAATGATAATTTTTTAAATTTAATAAATATTTTACCTTTTAAAAAATTGATAATAAGAGAATATATCTCTTTCCTCACATAGTATATCATTACATGTGGTCAAATTTGAATTATTTATCGATTTTGGAAAAATTATATATAGAAAATGATTTTTTTGGGGTGAGATAAGATTATTATTTTTTTTAGTATTTTTACTTTGCTAAAAGGTGGTGTATACTAAGACTCAACTTGTTATTATTTTACATAAAGGATAAATTTTAATTTTTTGTTACTATTTTATTTTGATATTTATTTGTAATTTAAAAAGTTATTATACTTTTAATCACATCCACTCACTCAGCCTCTCTCCCGTTAATACTTTTTGTCATTAGTTGTATTAAAGAGCAAATATATATCAATATTCCTTTTAGGTGATGACGAAGTAGTACTGAGGTTAAGCAATATGCACTCCCTTTATCTGAGTTTTAATAACTTAAATAGTAGCATTTTGTCAATTCTTAAAGGGTTTTATCTTTTAAGCAGTTAAATTTTAGACACAAAACTTGAAAGGATCAATAAATGTGAACGCTTAGATATAATTTTTCTATCGATTTTAATTTTTGAGAAATTAAGGGATATATCATACATACATGATTTAGTTTGAGATGGTAAATGTTAAGTTTGTTTATGATTCTTTAGTTTCAATTTTGTATTCCATAATTACTTGCTCTGAGCGAATTGGAGGAGTTGGATCTAAACATAAATGAGATCACAAGGTTTGTGGCTGTAGGAGGTATAAATCCTAGTTTACATTTTTGTTTTTTGTTTAATCCATTCCTATCTTGATTCATTACCACAAGTAGACCTCCCCAGGCCTAAGTTTCTTGGATTAAGTTCAAGTTTTTGTAGCAACATCTCTTTTAACATACATTAAGTATCAGTATAAATTTTACTGTTCATATTCACTAATAAGTTTCATTTAATAATGTCTCTTCACATTAAGTTTAAGTTAAGGATTTCTTATTTTTAGCATTATTTTTAAATACCTTGAAATGTAAGGCCACTGAAGTATTATTTCATTAAATTAGGTAAATCATAATTTTTCAAAATTTTGTAACTATTTATATAAAATGTCTATAAGGTCTTGAATATATTATATAATATTATATTACACTTATATTTTTTTCATTGTATAAAAAAGAATAAGATTTCATATTACATATTTATATTTTTTAATAATATTATTATTTTTTATAAATTATGTAATTTTTAAAACTTAATACTTCTATCTAAAAATGCAAATAGTTAGTTTATTACAAAAACAAAAACCAAGTGTTTCACTTAATTGAAAAGATTTATTTAATATGGTCCTATAAACTAGCTTCAAATATTACTTGATTAATTAGTACTAAAAAAGGAAATGTCATTTGTCCATGAAATCAAGAATCACTTGTATATCATACATTTTCTTTACTTATTAGATAAAAAAAAAGATCATTATATACAGTTTTTGGCATTTATAGACATTAAAAGTTGGAACAACTATAGTGTCCTTTGCCTCAGAGGAATCAGGAGAGATGCAAGTCCCATAATGAAGCTACAATTACAGCATAACTTCTTCCCAAACCTTAAGAGCCTTTACTTAATATCCTAAAATTTACAAGGAATATCATTTAGTCATTCTCTAACATTCGAAAATATTTACATTTCTTAACTTTTAATTCTAAAAATGTTTACATTTCTTAACTTTTAATTCTTATTTTCACACTTGTGTTTTGTATAATATATTATTTTGCCTAAATTCAGATGTGCATGTTGAACAAAATAAGTTTGATAGATTTTTCTCACAACTGCCTATCTGGTCATATTCCCCTTATCTAAGATTTGGAATCATTAGGTATGGAAGACATACCTCTGATGTTTTTTGGATAAGTTCTCGTTTATTAAATGAATACATTTTTCAAACACATGCGGAGTTCACGACAAAAAGCTTTTCTAATTCCTACAAATGAAGACTACTCTCCTATATGTCTGAAATTGATCTTTCCTACAACAATTTGACGAGAGAGATTCCACTAAAACTTGGAAACCTTAGCACAATTAAGGTGCTAAACCTATCCTACAATAGCCTGACAGGGCTAATCCCATCAACTTTTTCAAACTTGAAGGAAATTGAGAGCTTGGATCTTTCATACAACAACTTAGATGGGAAAATTCCTACTCAGCTTACTTAACTGCACCAATTGGAGGTTTTCACAGCACACAATAACTTGTCTGGAAAGACCCTAGAGATGGTTGCACAATTTGCAACATTCAACAATAGAAGCTATGAGGATAACCCTTTCCTATGTGGATCGCCACTGACAAAAGGTCACAATGTACGTCCATCATCGTCCAAGAATGAAGAAGAAACTAAATTGGTAAACATGGATGCTTTTTATCCAAGCTTTCTAGCATCTTACACCATGGTGTTGTTAGGAATGGCCGCAGTTCTATACATAAACTCACATTGGCGACAAGCATGGTTTTACTTTGTAGAGGAATGCATTAACAGCTGTTATTATTTTATTGTGGACAATCTTCCTATTCTGTCCAAGTACAAAGCTTCACAGCCTTGTGTTTAGTCTAAATGTTATTTGTATATGCATTTCTCCTTTTTGTATTTATTGGATATTATATTTAATAAGCTAATATCTAACTGTTATATATATGGTTTATAAATAAGGCTAGCATAACTCAATCAACTCAGTTTAATCAGAATTTGATTTAAAAAAAAAAGAAAGGGCAAGATAATGTATATATAACTTTTTCTAGACTCCACGATAGTATGAGTTTTTCTTAAAGTAGTAAGAAAAATTTACCCCATGAACAAAAAGTTTAGTAATGACAGAAAAACACTGGATCATTTCTTTTTGTTTCTTTTTTTTTTTTAATTTTGAGCAATTAAGAAAATATTTATTAATTGATTAAGTAAAATTATTAATTTTTTCAATTCAAATTATATTTGCAAATGCCATATTTTATAAAATAATATAATTCTAAATTTATTGTGAAATATGTGCCGAAACTTAAATTTAATGACCCTACACACAAATTATTTGTTTTTTTTTTGGGGGGCCGTACTACTAGCTCACACCAACGTTGCAGAAAACAATTACATTTCTATTATATGAGTTTTTTGTTTTGCAACAAAAAAATAATAAAAAATAAAATAATATATATATAAATTATTAATTTTATGAGATTATATTAAAAAATATTATTATTATTTTATTATTTTAATTTAATTATTTTGCATAGAAAATTTACTATAATGAGGTTAGAAAACCTACTATCCTTTATGTTTGGGAGGGCGGCAATCCATAGATTCGAACTCAGCCGAAATGGGGCAATTAAGCCACTCAATAAGTCGAATGGCGTCAATAAATGATTATAACGTGCACCACTCATTAGCCATTAGGTCATCTCATTTATAAAGTGAAGATTGGTCAATTACATTAAAAAAGCTCACCCCAAATCCAAACCAAGCATTCTAGCCCACTAGAAGTCTTCAATTTGGGCTTTGGAATGTTATGTTCCTTCATCAACCAATAACACAACAAAAAATTCTTCATGATGAAGAGTTCCAATGCCTCAGACTTGAAAACAGCACCCATTTTCATATTCATCTGCCCACAGAAAGAAGAAGACCGGCCATTTAAGCACACGATGGATTCAGTTTCAAACAATGTCTATTACCTGGCAAGGAACTAACAAAGCTGCAAGACGGGCCAGCTCTCCGAATGGTCTTGTTGCAGACGCTATCCGGCAATTTTACTTTCCTGTTATTAATATTAATCTGCTGGAGAATGGGCAGCATGACAGAAATTTGTGGATCAAACGCTTATCAAGGTTCATTTTTATCTCCGTTTTACAACGTCAGGCCCGGCCCTTTCGTCCACCGACTTTAATTTTCTCCAGTCTCCAACCGACTTTCATTCCTCTGTATTGTAGAAAAAAACAGATGGTGCAATGAGAAAAGTGAAAAATTTTGGGCCACCAAAAATCGATTGTTTTCTTGCACCCCGTTATTTCTTGTGCAGACTTCTCGGTGAGTGTTCCCTGCAGTACCCGTGACTAAGAAAAATGGCCAATCCACAAGCTTACAACTAGTGTGGTTTTTTATAATTTCTTATGGATGATTGAGCATGTCTAGGCCCAAATTTAGTCAGCCTGACCCTAGCAAGTCAAGGTCAAAAACAAAAAAGTTGATGGTACCTGCCAGCTGCCATACAAACCAATTTTCCAGGATAGAACCCGAAGAAAACGAAGAGGGAAGACTTGACTGTTGATTAAGACTTCGCTTTCTAACTGATGTGCTTTTCTATAATTTCTTATGAATGCTTGAGCTTGTCTAGGCCCAAATTTACGCGGCTTGACCCTAGCAAGACAAGGTCGAGGTCAAAAACAAAAAAGTTGATGTTACCTGCAAACCAATTTTCCACAAGAGAACTCGAACGAAACTACAGGGGAAGACTTGACTCTTGGATTGAGACTCTGCTTTTTTCCACAGACACGGGACCTTCCATGTGAAAATATCTAAATGCACCTCCGCCTCTACCCATATATAGAAGGCCTGAACTGCTCTCAATTGCAACAAATATTACTAAGCTATAAGAGGTGCTCCGAACATACAAATGGGGCTAGTGGCTATTATTAGGTCATGGATGGTAGTGATATTGCTTTTGCTTTTGTTGTTGGAGTGGGGGAATCAGTGTCATGGTTGTTGGGAACAAGAGCGAACTGCTCTTTTGCAAATCAAGCCTTTCTTCAATGATGACTACACCGTATCTGGTTGGGGGATAAATGCTAATTGTTGTACTTGGGCAAGAGTCACGTGCGACGCAACAACGAAGCGAGTCACCGAACTTGATCTTTCGTTTTCTAGGGATTCGGGTTCTGGAGGGTGGTACCTAAATGCTTCTTTGTTTCTTTCTTTCAAAGATCTGACACTTCTCGACTTAACAGGGAACAAAATACTTGGTTGTATTGAGAATGAAGGTCCTCTTTCTAAAGCTCGTACTCTGTTTATTTTATAATTAGAAGATAAGATGAATTATTTTTTTTTTTTTGAAAAAAAAGAAACCTATATATTTCTGTATATCCTTTATTGTAATATGATATTATACTACTCTCACATGTGCAGATTTCCAAAAATTATCAAGACTCGCTCATTTGGAAACTCTCAATTTAGGCAATAATGAATTTAACAAGAGCATCCTGTCATCTCTACGTGACCTTTCATCTATGAAATCATTGGATCTATCCGACAACAGCCTAAAAGGAATAATCGATATCCAAGGTAAGACTCATGGTAACTACGCACGACAATAAAAATTAGCTGGCAATTTTTTATTTTTTATATATTTTTTTATTTTTTACACATGCATTTTACTTTTACAAACATATATATCATGTTAAACTTGGTAATGATTCCTTAGTTTCAATTCCTTATTCCTAGAATTACATGCTCTGAGCCGATTGGAGGAGCTATATCTGACTGGAAATGGGATCACTAGATTTGTGGGTACAAGAGGTATAAATCCAAATTCTTTTTCTAATCCATTATATCAATCTTCTCTTTAAGTGACGATGAAGGAATGTTGAGGTTAAGCAATTTGCGTAACCTTGATCTGAATTTTAATAACTTAGTATTTTGTTATTCCTTGAAAGATTGTTATCTCTTAAGCGATTATATTTTGGATACAACTAGTTAAAAGGATTAATAAATGTGAAAGGTAGATATAACCTTTTTATCTATCTTAATTTTTGAAAAATTGAGAGTATAACATGTTGAATTCAGTTATGATTTCTTAGTTTTAATTCCTTGTTCTTAAAATTACATGCTATAAGCCAATTAAAGGTGTTGGATTTGCGTGGAAATGAGATCACTAGATTTATGGGTGCAGGAGGTATAAATTCAAGTTCTTTTTTAATTCATTCTTATCTCAATCCTTCACCAAAACTAGATCTCTCCCAGCCCAAGTTTTTTGGATCAATTTCATATCCAAGTTGTAGTAACTATACTAACGTCTCTTTTAACATATATCAAGTATAAGAATAAATTTTGCACTTAATAATTTCTAAATTTCTTTTAATAATATCATTTTAGATTAATTTTTAATTTAAAATTTCTTATTTTTCACATCCTTTTTAAATTCCTTGAAATGCAAGACTATTAAAGTACTTTTTTTTTTTATTAAACTAGACATATTATAATTTTTTAAATAATTTTGTATTTATTAATATAAAATATTTTAAAATCTTAAATATACTAAATAATACTATATTATACTTCTTCTCATATTAAAAAATAAAATATCATATTATATATTAATATTTTTAATAATAATATCATCTTTTTATATTATATTTATCTAAACTATAGAGTTTTTATAATCTAATCATTCTATTTTAAAAAAATAATGAATTATTTAATTTACAATATATATATATATAATTTTGAAAAAATTTTGTAGTATATAAAATAATTATAAAAGAAATAGGGTTTTTTAGAATTATATATGATTCAACCTAATTTAAAATACCATTTCGAGTTACAAAAAGGAAATGTCACCTGCCCATGGGATCAAGAATCACTTGTATATCATACATTCATTTTACTTGTCAAAAAAAGAGATCATAATATATAACTTTTGGCATTCGCAGACAATAAAAGTGAGAGCAATTGTAGTGTCCTTCGTCTCGGAGGAATTAGGGGAGATGCAAACTTTGCGCTGAAGCTGCAATCACTGCACCGTTTCTTTCCAAAGCTTAAGAGCCTTGGCTTAACATCCTACAACCTACAAGGAACAACATTTGGTCATTTCCTAATATCCAAAAATACTTATATTTCTTAACTTTTAGTTATTTTTGTGATTATACTTCGTGAAATTTTTATTATTTTGCCTAAATTTGCTAGGATCATACCATTTAAACAATCTCAAAGAGATATATTTGGTTGATTCTACTGTGGATGATAACTTCCTCCAAAGTATTGGGAAACTAGTTTCTCTTCAGAATTTGTCCATAACATCATTGAACAGTTCCCAATTTACTCAAGGTAAATTTCAACATTTTTGTCAATTCCAGAATCAATTGTTACAAATCTTTAATTCAACCATTAACCATGATATTTGTAAAACAATGATATTTATGTTATTACCGTTCAACGCTACACAACAATAGGTTATAAAGAACAAATAAGTTTTTTAGATTAAAAAAATAAAATATAATATTAATTTTTTAATATTAACATACTTTTAAATAATATTTTTTTATTTTTTTATTTTTAATTTATTTAGGTTGGCCTTATTTGAAGAATCTAAAAAGACTATATATCTCCCAGTCTACCATTTCTATCAATCATAAAATGTTACAGACCATTGAAAACTTAATCTTGTTGGAGGATCTTTCAATGATTGATTGTCAATTGAGTGGCCCTATACCTAAAGGTACGATTAATCTTCCCTAAACCTTCTTGTGTGTTTGTGGTTGTGTGTGTGTCTCCTTAATTTTAGCTCAGTTCCTTATTACCAAATAATTTTCAGGTTTATGTGAATTAAACCAGCTCATAACACTAGATATCCGAGACAATAATCTCAATGTTACCTTGCCTCCGTGTATGGCTAAAATTACATCTCTTCAGCAATTATATCTATCTAACAATCAATTCAGTGGCCCTATACTCGAAGGTACGATCAATCTCCCTTGTGTGTCTGTGGTTGTATGCGTGTCTCCTTAATTTTAACTCAGTTCCTTATTACCAAATAATTTTCAGGGTTATGCGAATTAAACCAGCTCATAACACTAGATATCCAAGGCAACAATCTCAACGGTACCTTGCCTCCGTGTATGGCTAATTTGACATCTCTTCGGCAATTAGATCTCTCTTACAATAATCTCAGCGGTACCCTGCCTCTGTTTATGGCTAATTTGACATCTCTTCGGCTATTAGATCTCTTTCACAATCAATTCACGGGAAATATATCTCTATCTCCTCTGAGGACTTTGACATCTATTGAAGACCTATATCTTTCATACAATCAATTCCAGGTTCCCGTGACACTCAGCCCATTCTTCAACCATACAAAACTCCATTTCCTGAGTGTTAAAGGAAATAATATATTTGGCGAAACAGAGCAACATAGCTCGATGCCAAAATTCCAATTAACTAGTCTCGACTTGTCTGGTTACGGATACGGCGGAACGTTTCCTAAATTCCTTTACTACCAGCACAATCTAGAATCTGTTGATCTCTCGCACATCCAACTGAGTGGAGGATTTCCATATTGGCTGTTAGAGAACAACACGGACTTGTCTCAGCTCTACTTGCTTAACAATTCTCTCTCGGGACAACTTCGGTTGCCAAGTCATTCTCACACGAGTTTACGATACTTGGACATTTCAGAGAACTGCTTACGTGGCCATGTTCCGGCAGTAATTGGAGCACATCTTCCAAACTTGGTGTATTTAAATGTGTCAGGAAACGGTTTCATTGGGAGAATTCCTCCTTCTCTTGGTAATATGAGTTCAATGAAATACTTAGACTTGTCCAATAATGGATTATTAGGAGAGGTGCCTGTGCAGTTGGCCATTGGTTGCTTCATGTTACGTATGCTCGTCCTCTCAAACAATAGTCTGCAAGGCCAAATCTTCCCAAGAAATTTTAACTTGCACTACTTGCTGTTATTGAACCTGCATGGCAATCAATTCACTGGAACCATCCCGAACAGTTTATCTAATAGTTCCTCATTGAGTATCTTGGATCTCAGTCACAACAATATCCACGGGAGGCTCCCACAGTGGATAGGAAATATGTCTGCACTTCAAGTTCTGGACCTTTCACATAATGACATATCTGGAAGCCTATCTTCAAATTTCCCTTCAAGCATACAAGAAGTTTATTTATCTCAGAATAGATTGGAAGGGCCATTGGAAAATGCATTTTATAATAGCTCTAATTTGGTGATGCTGGATCTTGGCCGCAATCATTTTACCGGCAGCATTCCAGTATGGATTGATTCATTTTCTAACCTTGGTTATCTCCTTTTGGACAATAATTACTTTGAAGGAGAAATCCCAATGCCGTTGTGCAGGTTGGACAAATTACGCTTGATGGATTTTTCTCACAACCACCTATCTGGTCATATTCTCCCTTGCCTAAGATGTGGAAGCACTTGGGATGTAATACTTACCCCTCAGAGCTATGGGATAAATCTTTCTTTCTTTGGTGATTCCAGATTTCAACCATATGCGGAGTTCACGACAAAGAGCTCTTCTTATTCCTACCAAGGAGGACCCCTCTCCTACATGTCGGGAATCGATCTTTCCTGCAATAACTTGATGGGAGAGATTCCACCAGAACTTGGAAACCTAAGCACTATTAAGGTGCTAAACCTGTCCCACAACAGGCTGATAGGGCCAATCCCGTCAACTTTTTCAAACTTGAAGGAAATTGAGAGCTTGGATCTTTCGTACAACAACTTAGACGGAAAAATTCCTCCTCAGCTCACTCAACTGTACGAACTAGCTGTTTTCAATGTAACACACAATAACTTGTCTGGAAAGACCCCAGAGAGGGTTGCACAATTCGCAACATTTGATAACGAAAGCTACGAGGATAATCCTTTCCTGTGTGGACCGCCACTGACAAGAAGTTGTAATGCTCATCCATTACCTCCAAAATCATCCAATAATTCTGGTAAGCACGAAGAAGAAACTGGATTGATAAGCATGGATGCATTTTATCCAAGCTTTCTAGCATCTTACAGCGTGGTGCTGCTGGGGATAGCCGCAGTTCTATACATAAACCCATATTGGCGACGAGCATGGTTTTACTTTGTGGACGAATGCATTAACAACTGTTATTATTTTATTGTGGACAATCTTCCCATGCTGTCCAAGTACAGAGCTTGCCAGCCTTGTGTCTAGTGTAGACGTTGTTTGTGTATGCATTTCTCTTTTTTGTATTTCTTGGATATTATGTCTAATAAACCAGCCCTGTTGATGTTGGGATATACAATCTGAGAGTTAGATCTGTGGATGACACTAGCTGAGAAGATACTGCCATACAAGAAAACAAAAAAGAACAAAAAGGTAAATAGTCATTCAAAAAAAGAGACTTATCTAACACAACTCAATATAGTTTCCCTCCACGATGCATTCAAACAAATTTCTACATATAGCAAGGAAAGCAATCCAAGCTGTGGTTGGGTTGGTAGTTTAGCAGAACATGTCTTTTGAAGATGATGGGAGGGATGCGAAGCACTGATCACATTCAATACTGAGGGATCTTGTGAGGAAAAGAAATGAGAAAAGGAAATACAAGGAAGACAAAAGAAAAATAACAGAGCAAAAAGATAAAACAACAATATTTCTATCCTCAGGTTCTGACAATATGAGCAAAATTTCAAAGAAATTCTATTTGTTTAGTGCCAGAGGATCCATTGAATGAGCAAGTAGCGATTCTCATAAACAATAGCATTTCCAGAAAGCCTATAAAAGATACAAATGTGTTGTAGAAGAGATTATCACTCTGTGGAGGAATGCATTAAGAGGTATTATTATTTTATTATGGGCAATCCTCCTATGCTGTCCAAGTACAGAGCTTTGCAGCTCTGTGTCTAGTCTAGATGTTGTTTTGCATGCATTTTTCCTTTTTGTATGTCTTGGATATTTATATTTAACAAAACAGCCCTGTCATGTTGGAATACCATCTAAGAGTTATCCATAAGAATTATAGATAAGGCTCCCTACTAAGCTCTGACCTGAACGGTCTCCAACCTGCAACTTTGGGTAAGTTTTGTAATTTGTCTTTGTCCCCTTGCTAAGCTTTTGTACAACATAGATGCACCTGAAATGACGAAACAAATCTGAAAAAACCTTGCCTTCATTTATTGCACTAAAGAAACTATTCAACACAGTCTTAACTCTCTCTTTATTTTCAAGCAAACAAAGAACTGAACACTAAACATTGTTTCGAACCCAAAAAATAAAAAACTCCCTTTTCAATTTCAAGAATTTAAAGAAGTCAACACTGAAGATTATTTTAACGCTCAAAGAAGCTCTGTTTTACCTTTTTTGATATTAAAGAAAAAGAAACAGCAGAGACAACTTTCGATCTGGAAATGTATAAACAAACAAGAAAATAAAGAATTAAGGGAACAATAAGTCTCAACCATAACCAAAATTAAGAATCATATTTTTGTCATAATATTGCAAGAAAAATAGAATAAAGAATTAAGAACTAGTATAGAACATTTCAACACTCAAAAAACCTCGGCGTTTTATCGTGTTTGGTGATAAAAGAATAAGAAGAAGGGGAAGGAGAAATAGAATAGAAGATTAGAAGGGCTCACAATCGGCGAATCTTGATTGGGGCTGAACCCAGAAGCCGCTGGACTATTGCGCAGTTGGAGGGCTTGCGGCTAGAAATTAAAAAAAAAAAAAAGACAAAACAGAGAGAGCAAGAAAACACACAGAAATAGAAAATAAAAACAACCGTGGAGGGAGTTTGATCCTTGGAGAAGAAAAGCAAAGGGAAAGGGGAAATGAGATCGCGACCCGTAGGAGAGGACGGACTTGGACTCTGGAGAGCAGGATGGATCTCCACTCTTGTTTGCCGACGATGAGGGCGCACGGCGGAGCTCAGAGGACCACGCGATTGCAGAGAAAGGCTGCCTTAGGAAAAACCCAGAGCAGAGATAGGCTGCCTTAGGAAAAACCCAGAGCAGAGAAGCCACCATCCTCTGCTATTTGTGGAAGGCAGAAAGTAGCATTTAAGCATCCCTCATGTCAATCCATAATTAGCAGTAGAACAACCTAGATCAACGCAAATAAATAAATGGGATGTAATTTATATTGGACTAAACATTTTTCCTTCTTTTTTTTCTCTTTGCCTCCACTCAAATTTAAAATTATGAATTGAGATGTAATTTATCTGTCACTAAATATTTTTTCTTCACTTAATTTTTTTTTTTGCCTTCACTCAAATTTGAAATTATAAATTGAGTAATATAAAAAATTTTAACTAAAATAAATTGTTAATATAGTTAAAATTTCTTTTTTTTTAATTTTTTTAATAAGTTAATTTTTATATTTATTAATTTTGAAATAAATATTAACATAACTTTAGATAATTAATATAATTAAATATAATTTAACTTATAAATAATTTAAATAAATTTATTTGTACTTTTTAGTTTGAAATGAATAAATTAATTGATATTAATTATATTATTCCTGTCACTTATATATTTTAAAGTAAAAAAAATTAATATAATTGGATCTTAACCATAACTTTAATAAATAATAAAAGTAAAGGAACAATATAATTAAAGTGATTAATAGGTGATTGTAGGTTGAGAAAGTACAAAATTTTTTAATAATACTAACTCATTACTTGAAAGAAAAAAAAAATTGATTGGTTATTTTATATTTATGGCTACACATGGCTCCTCAAAGTTTAGTCAATTATTTTTTTTGTACTTGAATAAACATTTATCTGAATCATTTAATTAAGAAAGTTAGAAAATCAAAATCTATAGAGTTAAATAAACATTTATCTACTCACAACAACTCATAATGTCACATGCACTACATAAAAGTACATTTAATTAATGTAAGAGAAATAATTAATAAATTCAATTATCTAATTGAAAGTAAATTATTTTGAACTTATTTAATTATATTGTTATTAATTTTTATTATATGATATTTTAATTTTACTATTTGTTATAATTTAATATTGTTTGTTGCCTTGTCTATTTCTTCAAATTTTCTTCGATAATAATTACCTTTTATTATGAACAAGATTATTTTTAAGATTATTTTTAGTTTGGTAATGGAGGTTGGTGAAACACACACAGAACATAATTCCATCATGGAGTTGGATGAATTGATGAGTTGTGCAGAAAGCCCAGCCAGATCATGTGTACAGCTTAACATTGATGTCCGGCCCAAATCCCCTGGTATTGACATGAATTCTGAGCCTGCTGCACTTCTTCCTACAGAGCCTGTTCCTGCAAGGGAGCAACTAGCTGGTGCTGCTCCTACTGCAGCTACTGGGGTCAATGATGTATTCTGGGAACAGTTTTTGACTGAGAATCCTGGTTCTACTGACAATCAGGAAGTTCAGTCTGAGAGAAAGGGTGCTGATGGCAGGAAAAATGAAATCAAACCTGGTGATCATTGGAGATTTTGGTGGAGCATAAGGAATGTTAATAATCTTACTGAACAGATGGAGCATCTTGCTTCTGCAGGGAGAACTTGACAGTGTAATTGATTTTTCTGGGCTTTGTTTGTGCAGAGCCTCATGTATGATAATTCTAGGTATTGTTTGTTTATGTAGTAATCATAGATACAGTGTTTGACCAATTTGTGATCCCTTGTTGCTAATTATGCCCATTTTTCCTGATTTCAGGTATTTTATTCCACGATAGTTATTGCAGACCACTTCAAACAAATTTGTGCCTTTTGTTATCTAACTGGAGTAAGTAAGAATCAGCTTTGGAGGAAAATATGAGCCAATTATCTGCAAAGATGAGAATGTTGTTCAAACATAATTTTACATGGTCTGGTTGTGTTTCTTAACCAATTTTCAGATTCTAGTCTGTCATTTTCTACACTTCAGATTGGCTGCCTTCATGTGTTCAAATTTTAAATGTGAAATTTTTAGATTTAGCTACTTCTACAACATATGATGTTCACTTTCCATACATACAATTTTTACGCACCGTTTATATTTTACTTGTCAACAGATGAGCATGTTTGCTAGTTTGGAGCATTCAATAATGTCAATGGAGATTCCAGCTTGGCTCCAACTACTGAGATTCAGATATAGTGGTTTATAACTTTGCTTCAGGAAATGGCAACTAGATCATCATTTTTTGCTAGTCCTTAATTTGTCCATGATGATCCCAGTAGCTTTCCTTCTACAGATCGATCTCATATCATTCAGAATGCTAGGTTACAGACAAAACTATAAAAAATTTTCAATTACTTGTTTTTATTTTTTTTATGTTGAGCTATTGAAATAGTTCAACTACTAGTTGGCAACATGGTAAAAAGTATTGGCAGTAGCCTACTGTGTGTTGCATAAGAGCAACTTAGATGAGGTGTAGCATTGATTGTGCCCTATAGTGAGAGTAACCTGCTTAATTTTATTTTTCACCGGTTAGTTGGCTCCAACTGGGGGGATTCATCTTAACACCTTCAGCTTCGGAAACGACTGAAGTACCACTGATACCGAGCTTGAGCAAAGCTCCTTGGTGCGATCTGCCTAGCACTGATTGCACAGATGACGGAGAGTGTGAATGAAATTTGAGATTGGCTATGGGTGCTTGAAAGGATGTCAGGCTACCAGTCCTCCGTCATATGGCTTCCCAAGATCTTAATTACCCTTCTAGAATTCGGGAACTTTTTCCTTGGAGGAATTTGGATTTTGAATGGAAAAACATGGCAGGAGTAGGAGCTAATGATGGTGTATATAATGTAGCTTTGATGGGTCATGCATGGTCGCATGAGTTTCTTTTCATCAAGTTTTGTTTGCTGGTAGACATGTTTTATTAGATGATGTTGTAGCTATAAATATTGATGTTAATCTGTTGAAGATCCTTGATGCTGACTTCTAGCTCCGTATAACATTGTCCGTACACGCTCACACACTGTAGCAGGTGCATGTCTCTCCAAAGACATTGACAAACATCAGTCAAACTAACGCTTTCCCTCTCTCTTCTCTCTCCAATCATCTTTATTTCTCTTATCTTGGGGGAGAAGTTTTGGTCAATGTGTGTGAAGGATGACGGTGGAAAGTGGGGTTTTCCTGTTTTGGCTTCCGAACAATTCCCCATCCCATGTCGTTTTGTCCTTTTTTTTTATTTATATAAATATATATGAAAGAAACATAAGGATGTAATAATTGTTCGTGTGCTCTGAATCTGAAGTTTTTATACTACCATTTTCTTTTGTTTTTTTTTTCAATTAAGTCCGTTGACGCCAGAATTTGAACTTTGTTCCCCAAAACAAGCAGCGTAGCTGGCGGCTTTTAGTATCCTTGACTTCTTGTTCTGTTTTGGAATTTGGAGAACCAAATGAAATCCATGAACTTGCATATTCTTATCTGGGATTGAGGCACTGATGCGTCTACCCTGGAGACGGTCTTCTCTTTCTGTTTGAACATAAAGAAGAGACGATAGTCTGCTATTTTATCACATGGACTACTGGTCATGGTGTTGTCGGACTGTTAGTTCTGATAACTAAGGCTCAAATTGTGGTAGTTACTGAATCAAAAATGAAAAATAAACAACAATGTTAGTCTTTATATGATAACTATACTTAACTGAATTTTGGCGCCCATGTCCATGCACGACTCTCCCCTCGGATAATCTGCTTATTTCGAAGCTATAAAGTTAAGAAGGATGACGAAGAACAAAACATTGGAATCAACCCTCTAAGGTCTTCAGGGAGCGACGAATAATCCTATGCCTCCACAAGAATTTCTTCCTGGCATAGATTAAGAAAAAAATAAAATAAAATAAAAAATATGAAATAAAACGAATTAATATTAAGATTTTATTTATTTTTTAACTAATGTGAGAAAAAATAAAATTATTTTAGAAATATATATATATATTTTTTGAACTCTTTTTAATCATCCATTTTTCATATTAGTATCACTTATTAATAATCACACAAAAATATAGATTTATCATTATTATCAACAACATATCATAAAATTGAAATGTCATTTTTGCCAAATTTTAGAGTTACATGACAATATTGATAAATTTCTGTTTTGTTTGATTATTAATTAGTAATGCTAATGTCGAAAAGAGAGGATTACAATTGTGGCTGAAAAGTCAGCCTATACAAACTTCATGAAGAGCAAATTAATGAAAAGTTGACGGACAGTCTCAGTTGTCTAAATTGAAAAGTATAGAGGTTTTAGAGAGTAAATTGAAATTTCATGGGAGATAGATTCGAGAAAGACACGGAGATATTACCCTGCAAAAAAATAAAATATAAAAGAATAAAAAAAAAATTTAAGTGAACGCCCGATGGTCGGCCTAGCCGGCCTGCTACCTCACTTTGCCAGTCATCGGCTCTCCTCCATCGCCGTCGCAGTTAAGTACTCTTTTTGTTTCGCCGTTCAACACAAAACTTGCTCTGCCCATCCTTCCTTTGTGTGTCAGTAACCCGTTTAACGTTACTCCTAGACTCTGACGATCTGCCGGGGCAGAATTAGGAGCAATAAGTGTTAGGATCTAACAAACATACACACAATACACATACGGGAATACAAAGATTTAATGTGGTTCAGCAATTTGCCTACATCCACGGGAGGAACGAATCTTTATATTCGGAGGTTTTAACCTCTACCACCCTACTCATTTTTTGTTACATAACTTGCAGGTATTTATACTACAAGAGGAGGAGACAAATGGCCTGCAAAGTCTTTGGACGACCACCTCCTTATGTGAACGGTAGGTTACGGCGGCTACATCAACTGCAAAAGTCTTTGGACGGCAGTGTGAACCATAGGTTGCGGCGGTTACATCAACTGCAAAAGTCTTTGGACGGCAGTGTGAACCATAGATTGACGAATCTATGGTGTGAACTGAAGAATCGGAGTCAATTTTTACAAATCTCCACCTTGACGATGATTCTTCATCCAAACATGATCACTGTTCCTCCAATACGCCCGAAGGCGTCAAGCACCTGAAGGTGCACAACTCCAAGAAATGTTGACCAAGTCCAAGCAATGTTGGAACTTGATTCCTGAAACAATCTTTGTGAGCATATCTGCAGGATTATCTTCTGTAGCAGAATATCTTCTTCATTTATAATTTATCGAATAAAATGAAACTGGACATCGATATGCTTTGTGCGGGAGTGATGAACTTGGTTCTTTGCTAAGCAAATGACACTCTGACTGTCACAGTGGACTTCAACGTGCTCCTAAATAAGTCCCAAGTCTTTAATCAACCCATGAAGCCAAATTGCTTCTTTGAAAGCCTCCGTGATCGCCATATACTCTGCCTCTGCAGTAGACAAAGCAACAGTTGACTAAAGCATTGATCTCTAGCTTACTGGTCCTCCTGACATAGTAAACATATAACCTGTAGTTGATCGACACTTGTCGAGATCACCGGCATAATTAGAATCGACGTACCCGACTAGACGATTGATCATCGTCTTATATTTCTGGAACTTCAGGCCAATATCCATAGTACCTTGAATATACCGTAGAATCCACTTAACTGCTTACCAGTGTCCTTTACTGGGATTGTGCATATACCGACTTACCATGCTGACAGCTTGTGAAATATCAGGTCGTGTATACACCATTGCATACATCAGGGCTCCAACAGCATTAGCATATGGAATATTATCCATCTATCTTCGATCATCATCTGTATTTGGAGACATTAATGCACTTAGTTTGAAATGTGAGGCCAATGGAGTACTAACAGGTTTAGTCTTGCTATCTACGCCAAACCGTTGGAGTACTTTCTTCAGATACTGAGTCTGAGTTAACCAGACTGTGCCCTTTTCTCTGTCACGCTTGATCTCCATACCAAGAATCTTCTTGGCTTCTCCAAGATCCTTCATCTCGAACTCTGAGCTCAATTAAGCCTTCAGCCTGTCGATCTCCACCTTGCTCCTAGATGCAATTAACATATCATCAACATATAGGAGCAAGTATACAAACGTACCATCTTGGAGTTTCTTCAGATAAACACAATGATCAAACTGACTGCGTGTGTACTTCTGCTTCTGGATAAAGCTATCAAACCGTTTGTACCACTGTCTAGGTGACTGCTTCAAGCCATACAGTGACTTGGTTAGCTTGCAAGCCCAATTCTCCTTCCCGGTGACTTTGAAACCTTCAGGCTGGGACATATAGATTTCTTCTTCCAAGTTGCCATGCAAGAATGCTGTCTTCACATCAAGTTGAACTAACTCTAAGTCAAATTGAGCTACTAGAGCCAACAGGATCCGAATAGACGAATGTTTGACCACTGGCGAGAACACTTCATTATAGTCTATTCCTTCCTTTTGAGCATAGTCTTTTGCTACTAGTCTGGCTTTATATCTGGTACTTCCTTTTTCAGAGGCACACTCCTTCTTAGCATAGACCCATTTGCATCCAATAGCTTTCTTTCCATGTGGAAGTGGTACTAATTTCCACGTCTGATTCTAGTGAAGTGACTGCATCTCATCATCCATAGCCAGCTTCCATTTATCACTCTCCATACTCTAAACAACTTCTTTGAAGGTGTTGGGAATATCATCCTCTGTCACTGGCAGCGCATATGCCACCATGTCAGTATATTTAGCAGGTTTTCGGATCTCCCTTCTTTGTCTGTGAGTGGCAATGGACTCTGATTGTTGGTCTGGTGCTGGTGATGGAACCTCCACCTCAACTGAGATATCCTCCTGGTCATTAAGATACTCCTCTGGCTCCTTTGGAGTCTCAAACTCCACCTGTTGGAAAGAGTTTTGATTCTCTTTCTCCATTTTGGTGGTAGTCCTTTGCAGCATCGCCGATTCATCAAAGGTTACGTCTCGACTTAGGACAATCTTCTTTGACTCAGGATTCCAAAGTCTGAATCCCTTAACTCCTTCACTAAAGCCTAAGAAGATAGTTTTCTTGGCTCTAGGATCTAGTTTGGATTCTGTGACATGGAAATACGCAGGACATTCAAATATATGTATCCGATCATAATCTGAAACAGGTTGTCCAGACCATACCTCTTTGGGACATTTCCCATCAAGTGCAGAAGTAGGTAACCAGTTGACAATATGAGAGGCATACATCAAAGCCTCTGCCCAAAATGTCTTGTTCAGGCCAGATTGAGAAAGCATACATCACACTTTCTCCACCAGAGTACGGTTCATCCTTTCTGCTACACCGTTTTGTTGTGGGGTTCCAGGAACTGTAAAATGTCTGATTATCCCTTCTTCATGACAAATTTGCTTGAAGGGATCTGATTTGTACTCTCCACCATTATCTGAGCGAAGTCTCTTGATCTTCCTGCCGATCTAGGTTTCAATCATCTTCTTTCATCGAAGAAATATGTCTAGAACTCCATCCTTGTGTTTCATCATATACACCCAAATATAATGTGAGAAATCATCAATAAAGGTAACAAAATAATTTTTACCTCCCAAAGATGAATTCTTTGACGGTCCCCATACATCAGTGTGAATATAATCCAATATTCCTTTGGTAGAATGAATGGCGGTGCCGAACTTGACTAATGTCTGTTTTCCCAAGACATAGTGCTCACAGAAGTCAAGTTTTCCACTTTTGGCTCCCTTCAGTAGGCCTTGTTTCACCAAATTCTACAAGGCCTTCTCTCCAACATGTCCCAAGCGCATGTGCCAGAGTTGGGAAGAATCAGGTGCTTCGTTGTCAAAAGTTTTGGCAACAGCTGCTCTTCCTGTAACTGTATGTCCATCTAGGAAATATAGGTTTCCCTGTCGAGTACCTTTCATTGCTAAGAATGCACCTCATACAACTTTCAAGGCTCCACCTTCTATGGTTACCTTGTATCCGCTGTTATCTAAGACCCCTAGTGAAATGAGGTTCTTCTTTAAATCTGGAACATATCTGACATCTGTTAGTCATCTAGTTGTACCGTCATGCATCTTTAGGCGGATAGTGCCTACTCCTTTTGTTTGGCATGGGTTGTTGTTACCCATCATCACGACTCCTCCATCAAGCTCTTGAAAGCTTGTGAACCAGTTCCTGTTTGGACACATATGATAAGAACAGTCAGAATCAAGAATCCATTTGTCTACCTGGATATCTGTTGGCGAAACTAAGAAAGTTGAATCTTCTTTATTGTCAGCTTCCTTTGCAACATTTGCAGCAGATTTATCCCTGTTTGGACAGTCTTTCTTCCAGTGCCCTTTTTGGTGACAGTAGGCACATTCATCTTTTGCCAGGCTTCTTCTTGATTCTCCTCTGGTTTTTGAGCGAGATTTATTTCGCCCACTAGATCTGCCATATCTCCTTTTGTCTTTTCTTCCTCGGGTCACTGTCAATGCTTCTAGTGTCAACTCTCTGGAGTCCTTCTGATCCTTCTTCTGGTACTCATTATTCACAAAAGCATTAGAAACATCTATGAATTTAGCCTCATCCTTTCCATACAGCAGGGTAGTGGTTAAATGATCATAACTTTCAGGAAGAGAATTTAATAATAACAATGCCTTATCCTCATCAATAATATCAACATCTAAATTTTGCAGATCAGCCAAAAGTTTGTTGAAATTATTAAGATGTTCAATCATAGGCATACCTCTCTTATACTGGAATCGAAAGAGTTTTTTCTTCAGGTAGAGCCGATTCTCTACACTCTTCGTCATGTATTTATCTTCCAGCTTCTTCTAGAGGCTTGAGGCCATCGTTTCTTTCATGACAAAATACTTCTGATATTTGGCAAGATACAACCGGATAGTGCCACAGGCTTGACGGTTCACATAGCTCCAATCTTCATTAGAAATATTCACCGGTTTGGGCCCTAGTGCAATATTTGATCCTTCGCAGAACAACAGATCCAGGACTTCGCATTGCCACATGCCGAAGTTGTTTGTACTGTCAAATTTCTCAATATCAAATTTTGCATTTGACATTGAGCTTCTTTGCCACGAACTGGTAGTAGACGTCGAAGGTTGCATGTCAGCTCCTTTTGGATCAGCCATCGTGCTTCAGAGCTCCACGAAAATAAATAAATATTTTCAGAACAGAATTTGTAGAAACAGATAGCACAGTTGAGTCCAGAACGGCTGAAAACCTTAGAAACCAGTATTACTTCGTCCAAAACAGGTCAATAAATAGCTCCGTTAGTCAAATCTAAATTCAAGAACTCACCAATTAATTTATCTCCTTTTTTTAATATATCTCTCTCCTCCTTGTTTTTTCTTCTTCACGCCTACCCTCTTTTACTCAAATTCCCACGCCCTTTTTTTTTATTTAAAAAAAAACATACTAAAACAAGGTTGGTGAATGGCACACACAAAAAAAAAAAATTTCTTTGACACAGGGACTTATCTCGACAACGGCATGTAGAGTCTGGCGGCTGCAATAACTGCTGGGAGTATAACGGTCTGATGGCGTGGGGAAGGTCCAGGCGAGTCAAGGTTGCTGCGCGGACGGCCGGCGGTGTCTGAGCCGCTTCGTGCGACCTTGGGGCAGTGGCCTGATTTGCAGCAGCGAGAACTTGTGGCTAATCGGTGATGATATGGTGCACGATGGTCGGACGGAATGGGCTGGCACAACAGCACACGACGACCCTGAAACGGACGGATTTGGTACGTATGTTTCTAACCAGACTCTGATACCAATTTGTTAGGATCTAATGAACATACACACAATACACACATGGGAACACAAAGATTTAACGTGATTCGACAATTTGCCTACATCCACGGGGGGAACGGATCTTTATATTCGGAGGTTTTAACCTCTACAAGTTTTCTTACACCGGATCACACTACACCACCCTACTCATTTTTTGTTTCATAATTTGCAGGTATTTATACTACAAGTGGAAGAGACAAATAGCCTGCAAAGTCTTTGGACAGCCATCTCCTTGTGTGAACGGTAGGTTACGACGGCTACATCAATTGCAAAAGTCTTTGGACGGCAGTGTGAACCATAGGTTGCGGCGGTTACATCAACTGCAAAAATCTTTGGACGGCAGTGTGAACCATAAGTTGCGGCGGCTACATCAACTGCAAAAGTTTTTGGACGGCAGTATGAACCATAAATTGACGAATCTATGGTGTGAACTGAAGAATCGGAGTCAATTTTCACAATAATGAGGCTGTGGCTTTTTGGAGTGGGGTTCAAAGGTATAAATTGATGTTGTTGGAAGCTGTTTCTTGACTCAATCTATCTGACAAGAGCCCTCGGAGTATTTACAGACATTAGATGTCATGAGGAGGAGAAGATGTGGAGAGGTAGTGTTCAGGTTCAGACCAAGGGAAGCTAATTCGTTTGCTGACTCCTTAGCTAAAACGGGGTTGAGTAGGACGAAGAATATGATAGCCTTGGTTATAATACGCCTTCTGAGCTGAGCGAGCTGGAATAGGACTTATTGGCGGAAGTGAGGTCTCGGTTCATTGTTTCAGGGTGCTGCATTTTTTCTGGCTTTTTTTATTATTTTTTTAATATATATATATATATATATATATATATATATATATTTTTTTTAAATTTTAATTTAATTTAATTTTTTTTTTTTCTGGAGCCCAATCTGGATGTTCAGGGGGAATTTTGGTGCTAATCTTTCAGGTATTCCTTCTCAGAGGCATATGTTAATGTGATGTTGGGAACTTTCCGCTGGAAAGCGTGTACATGTGGCTAATTTTGGCTTTTATACTTCCTGGTTCTGATATAGTCTATTGGTTTTCTGATGCTTTGTCTCCTGGAGCTGCTGGGTTTCCTGGGTGTGGTCCTTTGGCTATATTCTTCGGGTGGATAAGTTCGATTGCTACGGTGGCCTGTTACTGCATTCCGAGATCTGGTCTATTTTATGTTCTTGACGGATGCTTCTACTAGGAAGTGGGAACTAGTGACTGTTCTGTTTATTAATGATGCTGTTAAGGATTGAAAGTATGACTGATGCTACCTTCAAGTAACAACTTTGACTTTAGGCATAACAAATCGGGGATTTTATCATAGGACCTGTGATGTTTGCTGTCAGCTTGGATGCACTTTTGATGTTTCTGATCTTTCTTTGAAAAGAAGATGATTAGGCGTCTAAGACTTGGTTTTTGAATGGATATACCCTCTCATTTTTCTGAGAAGGATGTTTTGGAACACACATCTGCCCTGGTTTTGTTACATGATACGATAAGGAAGCTGATTTTTTGTCCAGTTTGTTGACACTTTGCATTTCTACTTCTTTGCATTTATGCACCATCTAGCATAGGTAACATTGAGTAAAAAGTAAACTCTACATTATAAGTTGACGTTAGAAATAAAGATATTTTAAAATATTTTTTTATTTTATATTAAAAATTAAAATTTTATTTTATATATTTATAAAATAATATTTATATAAGAAAACATAATAAAAAAAGAGTTTGTATATATATAAATGATTTAAATTTAGGTATAACATAGGAGGCCCAATGTAATTTAACATAGTGAATGAGTTTTAATTGGTCCACATGTAATCCAAAATATTTTTAGCTATTTCAGTTTTGTTAGTTAATTATTTTTAATTGTTAGAAACTGTTACAACAACAAAACCACTAAATATAACTATTAGTTATTATTTTTATTCTTAATATTCATTTTTATGAGACATAAAACAAGAAGTAATATTAAAAGAGTTTCTTCTTTCTTCTAAAGGAGTAGATTAGTATTTTTTATTTCTTCTTATACCCTGATTACTGAAAATTATTGGGTTTAACAGACAAAGTGTTGTTTCGTTACCACACTTATGGAGTGTACACCTATGAAAAAATTTATCATATCTTATAAGGATAGTCATCGTAATCTACTATATTGTGATAACTAGCTTACGGGGGCAAAACTATTTTCAAGGACAGTACAACTAAATATTTTAAGTTAATATCTCTTTTTACATCTTTATCTTTTTTGCATTTATTTATAAGATTTTTTGTATTTTTACTAATAGTTTTAAGGATAATTTTTGTCTTTACAATTATGGAGGTAAATACAAATCAATTTGCTTTTACTACTAATTAAATTGTTTTTATTCCTTTTTGGATTTAGGTAATTTCACTTGCACCTAAGTTCTTGCCAAATATCTCCAAAATTGGAAGTTTTAATGGTTCTCACTTTAATCACTATTATGAATGTGTTTTTTTAGCTTTAGATATTATAAGTTTTGCTTTGGCTTTTCTTGAACCTAAATCAAAGTTTTGTTTTGAGAATTATGATAAAATGTTTCTTATTTTGAAACAAGTTAATAAAGTTTGTTGTTACATTATTTTCAGCACATTATCTAGTGAACTTTTTGATGTCAATTTCTTCAAAAGAAGTAAAAGAAATATGGGAGAAAATGAACACAAAATATATAGTGGAGGATGCTGGTACACAAAAGTTTATTATTACTAACCATTTGCATTTTCAAATGCTTGACAGAAGGAGTGTTTAGGACCAAATCAATGAATATCATAAGTTACTGGATGACTTGAATATCATAAGTTATTGGATGACTTGAAGAATGAGAACATTAAGTTATCAAAAAGGCAAGTTGTTTCATTGAAAAGTTTTCACAATTTTAAAATTACTACAATTAGCAACTCAAATTTAAAAAGAAACACATGTTATTGGAGTATATAGTTGTTTATATCTTGATTGAAGACAAAAACAAAATTTGAACAAGAGAAGTAAAAGCTAAGAAGATGACATGAAAGAAAAATGTAGTGGAATAAAAGAAAAGAGATAAAAGACATCATAGTATAAAAAAGGTATGATAATAAGTCTCAAAAGTATGATAAGCTTAAGACCAATAATTTATCCTTTAATAAAAGAGGTGTTTGCTATATGTGCAAAAAACTAGGATATCATACCCTTTAATGCAAGTATAAGAAAAGAAATAATATACTTGCCAAACCAAATGTCAATTTGGTGGAAGTATATATTATTGTTACCATAATTTTCCAAGTTAACATTATCATCAATTCAAAATAGTGGGTGATAGATTCTAGTGTTATAAGGCACATTTGTAGGGATAGAAGTGCATTTATCTTTTAGACACTAGTAGGAGATGAAGAAAAAAATGTCTTTATGGATAACTCAAGAACAACACCTATTTTTAGTAAGGGCAAAATCTTTAGTAAGTTCACATCTAGAAAGATATTGTTTTTGGATGATGTACTTCATATTCCAAATATTAGCATTGGTTTGGTTTTTGTGTCTATATTAGGAAAAGTTATAGTAAAAGTCTCATTTGAGTCTGACAAAGTTGTCATGACTAAAAATGATGTATTTGTAGGAAAGGGTTACTGTAATATGATACTTTTCATTTTGAATATACTTGATATTATCAATAATATAAATATGTCTAATTCTTTTTCTTATATTGTTGATTTTCTATGATTGGTGGTATGTTAAATTGGGATATATAAGTGATCCTTATGTTAAGAAGATGAAATAGTTTGGTTTGATCAAGAATTTAAATGAAGATGTGAGTAAGTGTAAGGTATGTGTTAAGGCCAAATCAATCAAGGTGAGTTGCAAATCAATTCATAAAGAAACTAAACTTCTTAGTTTAGTGCATTCGGATTTGAGTGATTTAAAAAATACCATAGTTAGAGGAGGTAAACGTTACTATGCGACCGTTTTATATGATTATTCTAAATGTACCAAATCTTTTTGCTAAGAGAAAAGGATAAGGTAAGTGACATATTTATCAAATATAAAAGTGAAATAGAAAACTAATTAAATAAGAAAATCAATATATTTAGGTCAAATAAAGGAGGAAAGTATAGTTCATAGTTGTCATATTTTTGTGAAAATAATGGTATTATACATGAAATCACATCCTCTTATTCACCTGAATCAAATGAACTATTATAAAGAAAGATTAGAATTTAGAATGATATATTAAATATCATAGTAGTTAGTTTAAAGGCACTTAATAATTTATGGGGAAAGAAAATACTTTCTGTATATTATTTGCAAAATAAAATTCCTTACAAAAAAACTAGTTAAACTCCATGTGAACTATGAAAGGGATAATATCCTAATTTGAATTATTTGAAAGTTTAGGGGTATTTTGTAAAAGTTCTTTTGCCTGAATCAAAGAAAAGGAAAATAAGTTCTAAAATTTCAAATGACATATTTATTGATTATGTAAAATATAATGTTGCATATCGTTTTTTTGTTATTAAAAGTGATATTCTTAAATCTAACATTAATATTGAGATTAAAAATGCAAAACTATGTAAGCATAAATTTGCAATGAAGAAGGATTTAGTACCATCACTTGCACTTGTAGTTACGTTAGAATAGGTGTCTAGTAGTACTCTTTATAAACTAGAATTAAGTAGAAGAAAGAGACAAAGGAAAGAAAAGACATTTGAGGATAACTTTTGCACTCTTGTAGTAAATAATGATTCCTTGATATATACTAAAATTGTATTCTCTAATGATGCCAATTTATGGTTAGAAGTTATATCGAGTAAGATTGGTTCTTTAAAATAAAATGACACATAAGAACTTGTAGATATACCTACATGTGTAAAACCCATAGGTTTCAAATGGATTTTTAAAAAGAAATATAGATCATATGTATATATTGACAAATACAAAGTCAAACTTGTAGTAAAAAAGTATAAATAAAAGAAGAATATTGATTACTTTGATACTTTTACTCTTAGTACTAGGATTGCATTTATTAGAGTATTGAGTGCATTATTATCTATTTATAATCTTTTTGTTCATTGAATGGATGTTAAGATTGTATTTCTATATGGTGATCAAAATGAAGAAATTTACATGTTACAACTCAAAAGTTGTATAGTTCTTGACTAAAAAAAACAATTTATAGGCTTGTTAAATCTTTATATGAGTTGAAATAAACACCTAAACAATGACATGAAAAGTTTGATAATAGTTTTATCTCTAATGGTTTTTCAATTATTAGTGTTGATAAATGTGTTTATACAAAAGTCAAAAATGGTAATTGTGTTATCATATACTTATATGTTGAAAACATGTTCATATGTACCTCTAATATGGAATAGATAGCCACTACCAAAACATTGCTTGTATCATGTTTTGACATAAAAGACGTAGGAGAAGCACATTTTATTCTAAGAGTAAGGAACATTGGAGTTCATGCTGGTATTTTTCTATCACAAGAACATTAAATAGAGAAAATTCTTAAGAAATTTGAATATTTTGATGTCACTTGTCTTCTCTCCTTATGATGCATGTACAAAATTATTGAAAAATACTAATAAACTTGTATCTCATTTTAGGTATGCACAAATTATTGGTAATTTAATACATTTAATGAATTATACACATCATGACATTGCTTATACTATGTGTAAAATGAATAAATATACATATAATTTAAACCACGATCATTGAAATGATTTGACAAGAATTTTGAAATATTTAAGACATACCACGAACTATAGTATATTTTATGGTGGATTTTTTTACTATACTAAAAGGGTATAGTGATACTAACTGGATCTTTAATTCATATGAGATAAAATCCATAAGTGGGTATACATTTACCCTTAGAAGTTGAGTAATGGCTTAGAAATTTGTTGATCAAATAATTATTGTCTAGTCCACCATAGAATCTAAGTTAATATCCTTGGAGATGGTTAGTGTGAAGGTGAATTGGTTGAAGAATTTCTTGATAGATATTCCATTATGTGCAAAATTGATATCATTAGTGTCAATGCATTGTGATAGCCAAGCTATTATTGTTTGCATAAAGAGCAAGTTATATAATTGGAAAAATAAACATATTTGTTTGAGATACAAATCAATAGAGTAGTTGCTAAATAATAGAGTAATATTATTTAACTTTGTAAGGTTAGGGATACACTTGACTAATTCTATGACTAAATTACTAGGTAAAAACCTAGTGGAAAATACATTGAGGAGAATAAAACTAACACCTATAGTGAATGGTTAAAAGTGATGGGAACCTAACTTATGTGATAAGAGATTCTTTGAAGTAAACTCATATGTATAATAACAAGTTACTGATTAACCTTATATGTATTGTAAAAATTGTAAATTTCCTTCTTATAGTGTAAATGGTACAAAAATTTTAATGTTTGAAGTTAAATTATATTTTTAATGAATTTTATAGTCTTTATGGGTGGTGTATTATTGAGATGCACACTCAATAGATTCATTTATACGATGGTAGAGTGATGCCACTCAATTGCATCAAATAATACTATCTCAGAATATAATATAAAGGTAAGTTCATTGATATTTGTTAAGAAATTATGTTTTATAAAGATTCTTAATTCACTATGCTTATGATATTGTAGGTTATATATCATAATCTTTGATTCATACTCCAAAAGGTACTAATGATCATATATTATATTCTTACTAAAACGTAATAAAATTTAGTCTTTTAAAATATATGAAAGAATGTTAAAAATATACTAATGATCATATATTATATTCTTACTAAAATGTAATAAAATTTAGTCTTTTAAAATATATGAAAGAATGTTAAAAATATGAGTATTTTAAAAAATTTTATCCTATATTAAAAATGAAAGTTATATTTCATATATTTATAAAATAATATTTGTCTTATATTTGTAAAAGAAAAAAAATATAAAGGGTTTATACATATGTGAATGACCCAAATTTAGGTTTAACATGGGAGATCCATTGTGACCCATGTAGAGATACTAGCTATTCTATGCTTGATGAAGGTAAAATGCTTTTATCCCATGCTGGTAACTATGAGTAGTAGTTTTATTGTTGTAACAACTAATTTTATTTTTAAGGATAGTTTATTTGCATGTTTTAAATTAATATCTTTTTTTATACTCTTTTTTTTTTTTGCTTCCATTAATAAATTTTTCTGTACTTTTGCCAACAGTGGAGCCCACCAAAACAAAGAAAAAAATGAGAGATTGAGTGAGAGAGAGAAAGAGAAGTCGATAACTTTATCAAAGTTTATTATTTAGATTACCATAAAAGTTATTATCATTTAATATCTCTCATTTATCTTATATATGAACTAAAAATTAAAAAAAAAGTTATTTTTCCAACTTATAGCCAAAGAACATAAAATAACTCTTTTTTATCAAAAAAAAGTTTTACTCAAAAAATATTTTTCATAAACTGATTATTTTTCTGCAATTAAACAAATTCTTAAGTTTTTATTATTTTTCTTCAGTTAGTATGAACAAAGAAATATTTGTTGCTATATGAAAACAACCAATGAAAATGTAATTGGGGAGTTAACATTACTAATTGTAGTTCTTTTATCATATGAGGTTAAATTGGATTTTAGTTTCGAACAAAGGAATGGTTTGTTAATAAAATAATGACAAGAGGAATTAAAAGAATTACTAAGAAGTTGGCTCAGAAAATTTGTGTCAATTTGTTTTCTCCAAGATTTGTAGGAGTTCAATCAAGTAGGGAAACTGAATAAAATGTTTTTCATGGTCGTGAACAAACCCTTGAGAAGAAGAAAATTCTTTGTAACAATGAATTAATTGATCTAAGTATAATTAGCCTAGAAACATAATACAAAAAGACAAGATGCCCAACTCCAACAAGATAAGTGCATCAAAAAGATACACAAGCAAAATCCAAAACCTAAAACCCAAACAAAGAAATTAAAATAATAATAATAACAATCAAAGTTCACTAGGTTAGAGCAAGGAGAATCAAGAATAATGATAAATAGTTCAATTATTGCTTTTCAATTTTGTCCCAGATGATGATGTGAATAGATAATAACAAAGTTATAAATAAGTGATAGGTGATAGGATAAACAATTAAGTGATAGGTTATAATAACAATTTGGGACAAACAATTTTGTCCCATCTTTTACTCTTTATCTATATCCTTAAGTTTTAATGGTACTTCTACAACATTTAAGAAGTGACTTGATCAAGAAAAAAAGAATAAAAAGTAGAGATATGATTCTCAAACTCGTAAATACAAGATTTTTGAGTTAATATATCATCATAAATATGAATTTTTTGGATATTAAAATTAAATAATTTCATATAAATAATGTAATAAATATATAGTTGAATTTGTAAAAATCAAAATTATTAATAAGGACTAAAAGTTTGTCTTCACCTAGTGATCAAGTTCTCTCCTAACCTTTATTGTAATTATGAAATTTAGATAAAATTTTTCATATGTGGTAGAAAGTTTAGTGACTCGTTATATGTAAACATAATTTTATAATTTAAATTAGATATATCTATCAATATCCAAACTAAATTTAAGATTATAATCCTTAATTAACATAATAATATATATATATTTTTTATCAATTGGATTACATTATAATTGAATTTTTAATGAAAATATTATTAAAAATATTACAATATTATTAATGAAAAATATTCTAACATGTCATACTTTACCTGTTAAGAATTTATTACATTAATCATTACCATAAACTAATCAATAATAGACAATCTTTTGTAATTATATTATAATATAAGAATATAATAAACTATTCAATGTAATTCATAACAGTTATATTATATTTATTCAAAATACCATGTTGTATATATTACAAAACACTTGTAATTTTGTAATTAACCATAAGGTTATAATTTTATAATAGTTTATAATAATATCTTATAAAGATTTTTCTATTAATTTTAAACAGTAATATGTACATAATTATAAGATAATAAAAAATACATTAATATATATTAAAAATACATCAATGAACTTTAAACTGTCATTACATCACACATCATGAATTATCATTAGTAGAGTAAAAACTCATTC
>JAIRCJ010000133.1:313895-483744 GCA_020883675.1 Bruguiera gymnorhiza | reverse complement strand
GGACGTCATGTTTAATGAAATTCAATGGATTTCCTAGTTCCAAGGGAGTATAAATGAGCTTGTTGCCATGAAATATATTGCCTGTTGTAGGCACAAAATCTCTTTTCAATAAATGGTGGAGCCTTGTTAGGAAGAAGTGAAGAGACGATCTCATTATTCGATAGTTATATAGCAAATACTTGAAGGAAAATGCTAGTCATCATCAAAAGATTCCTTATTTAATGAAATTCAATGCATTCCTACTTCCAAGAGTGTAAATGTGTTTGTTGCCATGAATATTTTGGCTGTGTGTGCACACAAGCTATTTCAAGATCATTAGGTATGAATGAGTTATTGCAACAAAAGGTGGAGCCTTTTTAGGAACAAGTGAAGAGACAGTGTCCATTATATCAATAATTATACTGCAAATGGTGAAAAGAAAAGCTAGTCATCATCAAAGACTCCTTGTTTAATGAAATACAATGAATTCCTAGTTACCAAGGGAGTATTAAATTGTGCTTGTTGCCATAATATATTGCCTATGTGGGCACACAAGCTATTTCAAGATCATTAAGCGTGAATGAGTTATTGCAACAAAAGGTGGAGCCTTGTTAGGAAAAAATGAAAAGGCAGTCTCATTATTCAACAACTATACCGCAAGACTTGAAGGAAATGATGGTCATCATCAAAGACTCCTTGTTTAATAAATTTGACGGATTCCTAGTTCCAAGGGAGTATAAATGTGCTTGTTGCCATGAATATATTGCTTGTTGTGGGTGTACAAGCTATTTTCAAGATCATTAAATGTGAATGAGTTATTGAAACAAAAGGAGGAGCCTTGTTAGGAAGGAATGAAGAGGTGATCTCATGATTAAGCAATTATACAGCAAATACTTGAACAAAATGCTAGTCATCATCAAAGATTTCTAGTTCCAAGGGAGTATAAATGTGCTTGTTGCCATGAACATATTGCCTATTGTGGCATACTAGGTATCTCCAAGATCATTAAGTGCGAATAAGTTATTGCAATAAAAGGGGGAGCCTTGTTGAGAAGAAATAAAGAGGCGGTCTCCTTATTTAGTAACTACACTACAAGTACTTGAANAACAAAAGGAGGAGCCTTGTTAGGAAGAAATGAAGAGGTGATCTCATGATTAAGCAATTATACAGCAAATACTTGAACAAAATGCTAGTCATCATCAAAGATTTCTAGTTCCAAGGGAGTATAAATGTGCTTGTTGCCATGAACATATTGCCTATTGTGGGCATACTAGGTATCTCCAAGATCATTAAGTGCGAATAAGTTATTGCAATAAAAGGGAGAGCCTTGTTGAGAAGAAATGAAGAGGCGGTCTCCTTATTTAGTAACTACACTACAAGTACTTGAAAGAAATGCTAGTGATCATCAAAGACTCCTTATTTAATGAAATTCAATGGATTTCTAGTTCCAAGGGAGTATAAATCTGCTTGTTGCCATGAATATAATGGTTATGTTGGGCACAAAAACTAATTTCGAGATCATTAAGTGTGAATGAGTTCTTGAAACAAAGGGATGAGCCTTGTGTGGAAGAAATGAAGAGGCAGTCTCATTATTCAGCAATACTTGAAAGAAATGCTAGTCATCATAAAAAACTCCTTATTTAATGAAATTCAATGGATTCTTAGCTCAAAAGGATTATAAATGTGCTTGTCGTCATGAATATAGTCCCTATTACGGGCACACAAACTATTTTCTAGATCATTATGTGTGAATGAGTTATCGAATGAAAAGATAGGCCTTTTCTGGAAGAAATGAAGAGACAATCTCATTACTCAGCAACTAAATGCTAGTCATCCTCAAAGAATCCTTATTTAATGAAATTCAACGGATTCATAGTTCCAAGGGAGTATAAATGTGCTTGTTGCCATGAATATATTGCCTATTATGGGTGCATAAGCTATTTTCAAGATCATTAAATGTGAATGAGTTATTGCAACAAAAGGAGGAGCCTTGTTAGGAAAAAATAAAGAGGTGGTCTCATGATTAAGCAATTATATGGCAAATAGTTGAACAAAATGCTAGTCATCATCAAAGACTTAGTATTTAATGAAATTCAATGGATTTCTAGTTCCAAGGGAGTATAAATGTGCTTGTTGCCATGAACATATTACCTATTGTGGGCATACTAGGTATCTTCAAGATCATTAAGTGTAAATAAGTTATTACAACAAAAAGGGGAGCCTTGTTGAGAAGAAATGAAGAGGCAGTCTCCTTATTCAGTAACTACACCACAAATACTTGAAAGAAATGCTAGTGATCATCAAAGACTCCTTGTTTAATGAAATTTGACAGATTTCTAGTTCCAAGAGAGTATAAATGTGCTTGTTGCCATGAATATAGTGGCTGTGTTGGGCACAAAAACTAATTTAAGATCATTAAGTGTGAATGAGTTCTTGCAACAAAAGGTGGAGCCTTGTGTGGAAGAAATTAAGAGGCAGTCTCATTATTCATCATTTACATCGCAAATACTTGAAAAAAAATGCTAGTCATCATCAAAAACTCCTTGTTTAATGAAATTGAACGGATTCCTAGTTTGAAGGGATTATAAATGTGCTTGTCGTCATGAATATATTACAAGCACACAAACTATTTTCTAGATCATTATATGTGAATAAGTTATCGAAAGAAAAGATAAGGCCTTTTTTGGAAGAAATGAAGAGATAGTCTCATTACTCAACAACTATACTACAAATACTTGAAACAAATGCTAGTCATCCTCAAAGAATCCTTATTTAATGAAATTCAACATATTCATAGTTCCAAGGGAGTATAAATGTGCTTGTTGCCATGAATATAGTGCTTATTGTGGGCACACAAATTAATTTCAAGATCATTAAGTGTTAATGAGTTATTGCAGCAAAAGGTGGAGCCTTGTTAGAAAGAAATGAAGAGGCGGTCTCACTATTCAGCAACTATACCACAAATACTTCAAAGAAATGTTAGTCATCATTAAAGACTCTTAGTTTAATTAAATTAGATGGATTCCTAGTTTGAAGGGAGTATAAATGTGCTTGTCACCATAAATATTGTGCCTATTGTGGGCACACAAACTATTTTGAAGATCACTATATGTGAAAGGGTTATTGCAACAAAAGGTGAGGCCTTTTTAGGAAGAAATGAAGAGATAGTCTCATTATTCAACAACTATACTACAAATACTTCAAAGAAATGCTAGTCATTATCGAGGACTCCTTGTTTAATGAAATTCAATGGATTCCTAGTTCCAAGGGAGTATAAATGTGCTTGTTGTCATGAATATATTTCCTCTTATGGGTACACAAGCTATTTTGAAGATCATTAAGTGTGAATGAGTTATTGCAGCAAAAGGTGGAGCCTTGTTAGGAAGAAATGAAAAGGCGGTCTCATTGTTCAGCAACTATACCACAAGTACTTGAAAGAAATGATGGTCATCATCAAAGACTCCTTGTTTAATAAAATTCGATGGATTTCTAGTTCCAAGGGAGTATAAATGTGCTTGTTGCGATGAATATATCGCCTATTGTGGTTACACAAACTATTTTCAAGATCAATTTGGAGGAATGAGTTATTGAAACAAAAGGTGAGGCCCTTTTAGGAAGAAATGAAGAGACAACATCATTATTCGGCAATTATACAGCAAATACTGGAACGAAATGCTATTCATCATCAAAAATTCGTTGTTTAATGAAATTCAATAGATTTCTAGTTCCAAGGAAGTATAAATGTACTTATTGCCATGAATATATTGCCTGTTGTTGTTACACAAACTATTTACAAGATCAATTTGGGGGAATGTGTAATTGCAACAAAAGGGGAGGCCTTTTTAGGAAGAAATGAAGAGACAATCTCATTATTTAGCAATTATACAACAAATACTTGAACAAAATGCTATTGATCATAAAAGACTCATTGTTTAATAAAATTCAATGGATTTCTAGTTCCAAGGGAGTATAAATGTTCTTGTTGCCATGAATATATTGCCTGTTGTGGGCACACAAGCTATTTTTGAGATTATTAAGTGTGAATGAGTTATGGCAACAAAATATGGAGCCTTGTCAAGAAGAAATGAAGAGACAATCTCATTATTCAGCAAATATGCTACAAATACTTCAAACGCAGGCTAGTCATCATCAAGGACTCCTTGTTTAAAGAAATTTAATTGATTCCTAGCTCCAAGGGAGTATAAATGTGCTTGTTTCTAAGAATATATTGTCTGTTGTGGGCACACAAGCTATTTTCGAGATCATTAAGTGTGAATGAGTTATTGCAGCAGAAGGTGAACCCTTGTTAGGAAGAAATGAAGAGGCGGTCTCATTATTCAGAAACTCTACTATAAATACTTCAAAGAAAGGCTGGTCATTATCAAGGACTCCTTGTTTAATGAAATTTAATGGATTCTTAGTTCCAAGGGAGTATACATGTGCTTGTTTCCAGGAATATATTGCCTATTGTTGGCACACAAACTATTTTTAAGATCATTAAGTGTCAATGAGTTATTGCAGCAAAAGGTGAGACCTTTTTAGGAAGAAATGAAGAGACAGTCTCATTATTCAATAACTATACTGCAAATACTTCAAAGAAATGCTAGTCATCATGAAGGCTCCTTATTTAATGAAATTCAATGTATTCCTAGTTCCAAGGGAGTATAAATGTGCTTGTTGTCATGAATATATTGCCTGTTGTGGGCACACAAGCTATTTTCATGATCATTAAGTGTGAATGAGTTATTGCAGCAAAATGTGGAGCCTTGTTAGGAGGAAATGAAGAGGCAGTCTCATTATTTAGCAACTATACCGCAAATATTGGAACAAAAAGCTCGTCATCATCACAGACTCCTTTTTTAATGAAATTGAATGGATTTCTAGTTCCAAGGGAGTATAAATGTGCCTGTTGCCATGAATATATTGCCTATTGTGGGCACATAAGTTACTTCAAGATCATTAAGTGTGAATGAGTTATTGCAACAAAAGGTGGAGCCTTGTTTGGATGAAATGAAGAGACAATCTCATTATTCAGCAACTATACCAGAAATACTTGAAAGAAATGCTAGTCATCAACAAAGACTCCTATTTTCATGAAATTCAACAGATTCCTTGTTCTAAGGGAGTATCAATTTGCTTGTTGCCATGACTATGTTGTCTATTTTTCGCACATAAGCTATTTTCAAGATCATTAATTATGAATGTGTAATTACAACAAAAGTTGTGCTTTGTTAAAATGAAATTAAGAGACAGTCTCATTAGCCTATAATCAAGTAGAAAATATTTGCATCAAGTTGCTCGTCATCATCAAAAACACCTTGTTTAATGAAATTCAACAGATTCCTTGATCTAAAGGAGTATAAATGTGCTTGCTGCCAAGAATATATTTCCTGTTGTGCAAACACAAGCTATTTTCATGATCATTAAGTCTAAAAGAGTTATTGGAACAAGAGGTGGAGCCTTGTTAGGAAGAAATAAGGGACAGTCACATTATTCAATCATTATACCGCAAATACTTGAAAACAATGCTAGTCAACTTCAAGCACTCCTTGTTTAATGAAATTCAATAGATTCCTTATTTTAAGAGAGTATAAATTTGCTTGTTGTCATGACTATGTTGCCTATTTTGGGCACACAAGCTATTTTCAAGATCATTAATTATGAATGTGTAATTACAACTAGAAGTTGAGTTTTGTTAAAAAGAAATTAACAGATGGTCTCGTTAGTCAATAATTAAGTAGAAAATATTTGCATCAAAATGCTAGTCATCATCAAATACTCCTTGTTTAATAAAATTATACGGATTCCTAGTTCCTAGAGAGTATAAATGTGCTTGTTGTCATGAATATATTGCTTGTTGTGGGCACACAAGCAATTTTCAAGATTATTAAGTGTGAAGGAGTTATTACACCAAAAGGTGGAGCCTTGTTAGGAAGAAATGAAGAGACAATCTCATTATTGAGCAACTATACCGAAAATACATGAAAGAAATGCTAGTCATCATCAAAGACTCCTATTTTCATGAAATTCAATGGATTCCTTGTTCTAAAGGAGTATAAATTTGGTTGTTGCCATGACTATGTTGTTTGTTTTCGGCACATAAGTTATTTCCAAGATCATTAATTATGAATGTGTAATTACAACAAAAAATTGTGCTTTGTTAAAAAGAAATTAAGAGAGAGTCTGATTAGTCTATAATGAAGTAGAAAATATTTGCTTCAAATTGCCAGTCATCCTTAAAAACACCTTGTTTAATGAAATTTAACAGATTCCTTGTTCTAAGGGAGTATAAATGTGCTGATTGCAAATAATATATTGCCTATTATGGGAACACAAGCTATTTTCATGATCATTAAGTCTGAATGAGTTATTGGAATAGAAGGTGGAGCCTTGTTAAGAAGAAATGAAGAGACAGTCTCATTATTCAGCCATTATACTGCATATACTTGAAAAATATGCTAGTCAACTTCAAGCACTCCTTGTTTAATGAAATTTGAGGGATTCCTTATTCTAAAGGAGTATAAATTTGATTGTTGTGATGACTATGTTGCTTGTTTTAGGCATACAAGTTATTTTCAAAATCATTAGTTGTGAACGTGTAATTACAACTAGAAGTTGTACTTTGTTAAAAGGAAATTATGAAACGGTCTCATCGGTCAACAATTACAACTAAATGTGCTTGTTGCCATAAATATCTTCCCTATTGTGGTCACACAAGCAATTTTCACGATCATTAAGTCTGAATGAGTTATTAGAACAAAAAGTGGAGCCTTGTTAGGAAGAAATGAGGAGACAGTCTCATTATTCAGTGATTATGCCTTAAATACATGAAAAAAATGCTAGTCAACTTCAAACACTCCTTGTTTAACGAAATTGAACGGATTCCTTGTTCTAAGGGAGGATAAATTTGTTTGTTGCCATGACTATGTTGCTTGTTTTTGGCACACATGCTATTTTCAAGATCTTTAATTGTGAATGTATAATTATGACTAAAATTTGTGCTTTATTAAAATGAAATTAAAAGATGATCTCATTAGTCAACAATTAAGTATAAAATATTTGCATCAAAATGCTAGTCATCACCAAAAATTCCTTGTTTAATAAAATTTTACAGATTCCTAGTTTCTAGAGAGTATAAATGTGCTTATTGCCATGCATATATTGTCTGTTGTGGGCACACAAGCTATTTTTAAGATCATTAAGTATAAATGAGTTATTGTAACAAAAGGTGGAGCCTTGTTTGGAAGAAAAGAAGAGATAGTCTCATTATTCAGCAACTATACCACAAATACTTGAAGGAAATGCTAGTCATCATCAAAGACTCCTATTTTCATGAAATTCAATGGATTCCTTGTTCTAAGGGAGTATAAATTTGCTTGTTGCCATGACTTGCTTGTTGCCATGACTTGCTTGTTGCCATGACTACGTTGTCTATTTTTGGCACATAAGCCATTTTTAAGATCATTAATTACGAATATGTAATTACAACAAAAAGTTGTGCTTTGTTAAAAAGAAATGAAGAGACGGTCTCATTAGTCTATAATCAAGTAGAAAATATTTGCATCAAATTGCTTGTGATCATCAAAAACACCTTGTTTAATGAAATTCAATAGATTCCTTGTTCTAAGGGAGTATAAATGTACAGGTTGCCAAGAATATATTTCCTGTTATGGGCATACAAGCTATTGTTCTAAGTTAGAAATAGTTATTGGAACAAAAGGTGGAGTCTTGTTAGGAAGAAATGAAGAGACAGTCTCATTATTCAGCCATTATACCACAAATACTTGAAAAAAATGCTAGTCAACTTCAAGCACTCCTTGTTAATGAAATTCAACAGATTCCTTGTTCTAAGGGAGTATAAATTTGATTGTTGCCATGACTATGTTACTTGTTTTGGGCATAAAAGCTATTTTCAAGATCATTAGTTGTAAATTGTGTAACTACAACTAGAAGTTGTGCTTTGTAAAAGAAAAATTAAGAGATAGTCTTATTAGTCAACAATTAAGTAGAAAATATTTGCATCAAAAAGCTAGTCATCATCAAAAACTCCTTGTTTAATAAAATTCTAAGGATTACTAGTTCCTAGAGAGTATAAATGTGCTTGTTGCCAAGAATATATTGTCTGTGGTGGGCACACAAGCTATTTTCAAGATCATTAAGTGTGAAGGAGTTATTGCAACAAAAGGTGGAGCCTTGTTAGGAAGAAGTGAAGAGACTGTCTCATTATTCAACAACTATATTGAAAAACATGAAAGAAATGCTAGTCATTATCAAAGATTCTTAGTTTAATGAAATTCAACGTATTCTTTGTTCTAAGGGAGTATAAATTTGGTTGTTGATATGACTATGTTACTTGTTTTTGGCACAAAAGCTATTTTGAGATCATTAATTGTGAATGTGTAATTACAACTAAAAGTTGTGCTTTGCTAAAAAGAAATTAAGAGACGGTCTCATTAGTCTATAATCAAGTAGAAAATATTTGCATCAAATTGCTTGTCATCATAAAAAACACCTTGTTTAATGAAATTCAACAGATTCTTTGTTCTAAGGGAGTATAAATGTGCTTGTTGCGAAGAATATATTTCCTATTATGGGCACACAAGTTATTTTCATGATCATTTGGTCCAAAATAGTTATTGGAACAAAAGGTAGAGCCTTGTTAGGAAGAAATTAAGAGATAGTTTCATTATTCAGCCATTATACCATAAATACTTGAAAAAAAATGCTACTCAACTTCAAACACTCCTTGTTTAATGAAATTCAACAAATTCCTTATTCTATAGGAGTATGAATTTGCTTGTTTCCATTACTATGTTGCTTGTTTTGGGCACACAAGCTATTTTTAAGATCATTAGTTATGAATGTGTAACTACAACTAGAAGTTGTGCTTTGTAAAAAAAAAATTAAGAGACGATCTCATTAGTCAACAATTAAGTAGAAAATAATTGCATCCAAATGCTAGTCATCATAAAAAAACTCCTTGTTTAATAAAATTCTACGAATTCCTAGTTACCAGAGAATATAAATGTGCTTGTTGCGATGAACGTATTGCCTGTGGTGGGCACATAAGCTATTTTCAAGATCATTAAGTGTGAAGGAGTTATTGCAATAAAAGTTGGAGCCTTGTTAGGAAGAAGTGAAGAGACAGTCTCATTATTCATCAACTATACCAAAAATACTTGAAAGAAATGCTAGTCATCATAAAAAACACCTAATTTAATGAAATGCAACGGATTTCTTGTTCTAAAGGAGTATAAATTTGGTTATTGCCATGACTATGTTGCTTGTTTTTGGCACAGAATCTATTTTCAAGATCATTAATTATGAATGTGTAATTACAACTAAAAGTTGTGCTTTGTTAAAAAGAAATTAAGAGACGGTCTCATTAATCAACAATTAAGTAGAAAATATTTGCATCAAAATGCAAGTCATCATCAAAAATTCCTTATTTAATAAAATTCTACGTATTCCTAGTTCCTAAAGAGCATAAATGTACTTGTTGCCATGAATATATTGTCTATTATGGGCACACAAGCTATTTTCAAGATCATTAGTTATGAATGTGTAATTACAACTAGAAGTTGTGCTTTGTTAAGAAGAAATTAAGAGACGGTGTCATTAGTCAATAATTAAGTAGAAAATATTTGTGTCAAAATGCTGGTCATAATAAAAAACTCCTTGTTTAATGAAATTCAATGGATTGCTAGTTCTGAGAGAGTATTAATGAGCTTATTGCCATGAATATATTACTTATTGTGGGCACACAACCTATTTTCAAGATCATTAAGTCTGAACGAATTATTGCAACAAAAGATGGAACTATGTTTGGAAGAAATGAAGAGATAGTCTCATTATTCAGCAATTATACTGGAAATACTTGAAAGAAATGCTTGTCATCATGAAAGACTCTTATTTTAATGAAATTCAATGGATTCCTTGTTCTAAGGGAGTACAAATTTGCTTGTTGCCATGACTATGTTGCCTGTTTTCTGCACAGAAGCTATTTTCAAAATCATTAATTGTGAATGTGTAACTACAACTAAAAGTTGTGCTTTGTTAAAAAGAAATTAAGAGACAGTCTCATTAATCAACAATTAAGTACAAAATATTTGCATTAAAATGTTAGTCATCATCAAAAACTCCTTGTTTAATAAAATTCTACAGATTCCTAGTTCCCAAAGAGTATAAATGTGCTTGTTGCCAAGAATATATTGTTTGTTGTGGGCACATAAATTATTTTCAAGATCATTAAGTGTGAAGGAGTTATTACAACAAAAGATGGAGCCTTGCTTGGAAGAAATGAAGAGACAGTCTTATTATTCAGCAACTATACTGCAAATACTTGAAAGAAATGTTAGTAATCATCAAAGATTCCTAGTTTAATGAAATTCAACAGATTCGTTGTTCTAAGGGAGTATAAACTTGCTTGTTGCCACGACAATGTTGCCTATTTTCGGCACACAAGCTATTTTCAAGATCATTAATTGTGAATGTGTAATTCCAACTAAAAGTTCTGCTTTGTTAAAAAGAAATTAAGAGACGGTCTCATTAGTCTATAATGAAATATTTGCATCAAATTGCCAGTTATCATCAAAAACTCCTTCTTTAATGAAATTGAACATATTCCTTGTTCTAAAGGAGTATAAATGTGCTTGTTGCCAAGAATATATTTCTTGTTGTGGGAACACAAGGTATTTTCATGATCATTAAGTTTGGAAGAGTTATTAGAACAAAAGGTGGAGCCTTGTTAGGAAGAAATGAAGAGATAGTCATATTATTCAGCCATTACATCACGAATACTTGAAAAAAATGCTAGTCAACTTCAAACACTCCTTGTTTAATGAAATTCAACGGATTCCTTGTTCTAAGGGAGTATAAATTTGCTTGTTGCCATGACTATATTGCCTGTTTTGGGAACACAGGCTATTTTCAAGATCATTAAATGTGAATGTGTAATTACAATTAAAAGTTGTGCCTTGTTAAAAAGAAATTAAGAGACAGTCACATTAGTCAATAATAAAGTAGAAAGTTTTTGCATCAAAATGCTAGTCATCATCAAAACTCCTTGTTTGGTGAAATTCAATGGATTCCTAGTTCCAAGTGAGTATAAATGTGTTTGTTGCAAAGATTAAATTGCCTGTTGTGGGAACACAAGCTATTTTCATAATTATTAAGTCTGAATGAGTTATTGGAACAAAAAGAGAAGACTTGTCAGGAAGAAATGAAGAGACAGTTTCATTATTCAGCCGTTATACTGCAAATACATGAAAAAAATGCTAGTCAACTTTAAATACTCCTTATTTAATGAAATTCAACGAATTCCTTATTCTAAGGGAGTATAAATTTGCTTATTGCGATGACTATATTGCCTGTTTTGGGCACACAAACTATTATCAAGATGATTAATTGTGAATGTGTAATTAGAACTAAATGTTGTGCTTTGTTGAAAAGAAATTTAGAGATGGTCTCATTAGTCTATAATTATGTAGAAAATATTTGCATCAAAATGCTAGTCATCATTAAAAACTCCTTGTTTAATGAAATTCAGCAGATTCCTAGTTCCATAAGAGTATAAATATGCTTGTTGCCATGAATATATTGCCTATTGTGGACACACAAACAATTTCAAGATCATCATCAAGGACTCCTCATTTAATAAAATTCAGTAGATTCTTAGTTCCGTGAGAGTATAAATGTGCTTGTTGCCATGAATATGTTGCTTGTTCTGGGCACACAAGCTATTTTCAAGATCTTTAAGTGTGAATGAGTTATTACAACAAAAGGTGGAGCCTTGTTAGGAAGAAATGGAGAGACGACCTCATTATTCGGCAACTATACTGCAAATACACGAAAGAAATGCTAGTGATAATCAAGGACCCCTTGTTTAATGTAATGCAATGGATTGCTAGTTTCAAGGGAGTATAAATGTGCTTGTTGCCAAAAATGTATTGACTGTTGTGGGAACACAAGCTATTTTTAATATCATTAACTGTGAATGCATAATTACAACAAAAAGTGGAGAATTGTTAGGAAGAAATTAAGAGGCGGTCTTATTAGTCCATAATTAAGTAGAAAATACTTGAAAGAAAAGCTAACCATCATCAAAGACTCCTTGTTTAATGAAATTCAACGAATTACTTGTTTAAAGGGAGTATAAATGTAGTTGTTGCTAAGAATATATTGACTGTTATGGGAACACAAGCTATTTTCAAGATCATTAACTATGAATGTGTAATTACAACTAAAAGTTGAGCTTTCTTAGGAAGAGATTAAGAGACCATCTCATTAATCTGTAATTAAGAGACCATCACCAAAGACTCCTTATTTAATGAAATTCAACAGATTCCTGGTTCCAAGGGATCCTACAAGTGCTTGTTTCCATAAATATAGTACATGTTGTGGGCACACAAGCTTTTTTCAAGATCGTTATGTGTGAATGAGTTATTGGAAAAATTAGTGGAGCTTTGTTAAGAGGATATGGTGAGACAATCCCATTATTTAACAATTATACCAAAAATACTTGAAAGAAATGCTAGTCATTGTCAAAGACACCTTGTTTAATGAAATTCAGTGGTTTCCTAGCTCCAAGAGAGTATAAATGTGTTTGTTGTCAAGAATATATTGCTTATTAATTGCTGAATAATGAGATCATCCCCTCATTTCCTCCTCGTAAGCCTCCATTTTTTGTTCTAATAACACATTCACACTTAAGGATCTTGGAAATCACTTCTATACCTAAATGAACCAGTATATTCATGGAAGTAACCACATCTATACTCCTTTGGAACATCAAACCCATTGAATTTCATTACATATGGAGTCCTTGATGATCATTAGCATTTCTTACAAGTATTCTCTTCTTAATTGCTGAATAATGAGATCAACCAATCATTTCTTCCTCTCAAGCATCCTTTCTTTTTTGTAATACCACAATCACACTTATGGAACTTGAAAATCGCTTCTATACCAAAAAGAACCAGTATATTCAAGGAAACAAGCACATATATACTCCTTTGCATCATCAAACCCATTGAATTTAATTAAACAAGGTGTCCTTGATGATCATGAGCATTTCTTACAAGTATTATCTTCTTAATTGCTGAACAATGAGATCATCCCCCTATTTCCTCTTCTCAACACTCCATTTTTTGTTGAAACAACACATTCACACTTAAGGATGTTGGAAATCGCTTCTATACCAAAAAAAAGTTGTATATTCATAAAAACAAGCACATATATATTCCTTTGGAACATTAAACCAATTGAATTTAATTAATTAAGGTGTCCTTGATGATAATTAGCATTTCTTACATGTATTCTCTTCTTAATTGCTGAATAATGATATGATCCACTCATTTCCTCCTCTCAAGCCTCCATTTTTTGTTGTATTAACACATTCACACTTAAGGATGTTGGAAATCGCTTCTATACCAAAAGGAAGTCATATATTCATGGAAACAAGCACATCTATACTCCTTTGGAACATCAAAGCCATTGAATTTCATTAAACAAAGGGTCCTTGATGATCATTAGCATTTCATACGTGTATTTTCTTCTTTATTACTGAATAATGAGATCATCCCCTCCTTTCCACCTCGCAAGCCTCCATTTTTTGTTCAAATAACACATTCACACTTAAGGATCTTGGAAATCACTTCTATACCAAAAAGAACCAGTATATTCATGGAAACAACCACATCTATACTCATTTGGAACATCAAACCCATTGAATTTCTTTAAACATGGTGTCCTTGATGATCGTTAGCATTTCTTACAACTATTCTCTTCTTAATTGCTGAATAATGAGATCAACCCCTCATTTCCTCCTCTTAAGCATCCTTTCTTTGTTCTAATAACACAATCACACTTATGGAACTTGAAAATCACTTCTATACCAAAAAGAACTAGTATATTCAAGGAAACAAGCACATCTATACACCTTTGGAACATCAAACCCATTGAATTTCATTAATTAAGGTGTCCATAATCATTAGCATTTCTTACGTGTATTCGCTTCTTAATTGCTGAATAATGAGATCATCCCCGCATTTCCTCCTCTCAAGCAACCTTTCTTAGTTGTAATAACACAATCACACTTATGGAACTTGAAAATCGCTTCTATACCAAAAAGAACCAGTATATTCATGAAAACAAGCACTACTAAGAATATATTAGTAAAATTCCTCTTTCAAAGTGAATGTAAATGTGTTTGCTGCCATGAATATATTAACTACTAAGAACAAACAAGCTATTTTCATGTTCATTAAGTGTGAATGAGTTGTTGCAATAAAAGGTTGATGCTTGGAAGGAAGAAATGAAGAGAGGGTTTCACTATTCAACCATTATACAGCAAACACATGAACAAAATGCTTGTCATAATCAAAAACTCCTAGTTTAATGAAACTCAACAAATTCCTACCTAAAAGGGAGTGTAAATGTGTTTGCTGCTATAAATATATTAACTGTTGTGAACAAACAAGCTATTTTGTTGTTCATTAAGTGTGATCGAGTTGTTGCAACAAAAGGTTGATGCTAGCAAGGAAGAAATGAAGAGAGGGCCTCATTATTCAGCCATTATACAACAAATACATGAACAAAATCATAGTCATCATCAAAGACACCTTGTCTAATGAAACTCAACAATTTCCTACTTAAAACGGAATGTAAATGTGTTTGCTGCTATGAATATATTAACTGTTATCAATAAACAAGCTACTTTCATGATCATTAAGTGTGAATAAGTTGTTACAACAAAAGGTTGATGCTTGCAGGGAAGAAATGAAGAGAGGGTCTCATTATTCAGCCATTATACAGCAAATACATGAGCAAAATGCTAGTCATCATCAAAGACTCCTTGTTTAACGTAATTCAACAAATTCCTATTTCAAAGGGAGTGTAAATGTGTTTGCTGCCATGAATATATTAACTGTTGTGAACAAACAAGCTATTTTAAAGTTCATTAAGTGTGAATGAGTTGTTGCAACAAAAGGTTGATGCCTGCGAGGATGAAATGAAGAGAGGGTCTCATTATTCAGCCATTATACAGCAAATACATGAACAAAATGCTAGTCTTCATCAAAGACTTCTTGTTTAACGAAACCCAACAAATTCCAACTTAAAAGGGAGTGTAAATGTGTTTGCTACTATGAATATATTAACTATTGTGAACAGACAAACTATTTTCATGTTCATTAAGTGTGAATGAGTTGTTGCAAGAAAAGGTTGATGCTTGCAAGGAAGAAATGAAGAGAGGGTCTCATTATTCAGCCATTATTACAGCAAATACATGAACAAAATGCTAGTCATACTCCTTGTTTAATGAAATCCAACAAATTCCTCTTTGCAAGTAAATGCAAATGTGTTTGTTGCCATGAATACATTTACTGTTGAGAACAAAGAAGCTATTTACATTTTCATTAAGTGTGAATGAGTTGTTGCAACAAAATGTTGATCCTTGCGAGGAAGAAATGAAGAGGGGGTCTCATTATTCTGCCATTATACAGCAAATACATGAACAAAATGCTAGTCATCATCAAAGACTCCTTGTTTAATGAAATTCAACAAATTCCTATTTCCAAGTTCATGTAAATATGTTTGCTGCCATGAATATATTAACCGGTGTGAACAAACAAGCTATTTTCATGTTCATTAAGTGTGAATGAGTTGTTGCAACAAAAGGTTGATGCTTGCAAGGAAGAAATGAAGAGAGGGTCTCATTATTCAGCCATTATACAGAAAATACAAGAACAGAATGCTAGTCATCATCAACGACTCCTTATTTAACGTAATTCAAGAATTTTCTATTTAAAAGGGAGTGTAAATGTGTTTGCTGCCATGAATATATTAACTATTGTGAACAAACAACCTGTTTTCATGTTCATTAAGTGTGAATGAGTTGTTGCAACCAAAGGCTGATGCGTGCAAGGAAGAAATGAAGAGAGGGTCACATTGTTCAGCCATTATACAGCAAACACATGAACAAAATGCTAGTCATCATCAAAGACTCATTGTTTAACGTAATTCACCAAATTCCTATAGAAAAGGAACTATAAATGTGTTTGCTGCTTTGAATATATTAACTATTATGAACAAACAAGCTATTTCCATGCTCATTAAGTGTCAATCAGTTGTTGCAACAAAAGGTTGATACTTGCATGGAAGAAATCAAGAGAGGGTCTCATTATTCAGCCATTATACAGCAAATACATGAACAAAATGCTAGTCATCATCAACGATTCCTTATTTAATGTAATTCAAGAAATTCCTATTTAAAAGGGAGTGTAAATGTGTTTGCTGCCATGAATATATTAACTATTGTGAACAAACAACCTGTTTTAATGTTCATTAAGTGTGAATGAGTTGTTGCAAACAAAGGCTGATGCGTGCAAGGAAGAAATGAAGAGAGGGTCTCATTGTTCAGCCATTATACAGCAAACACATGAACAAAATGCTAGTCATCATCAAAGACTCCTTGTTTAACGTAATTCAACAAATTCCTATTTAAAAGGAACTATAAATGTGTTTGCTGCTTTGAATATATTAACTATTGTGAACAAACAAGCTATTTTCATGCTCATTAATTGTGAATGAGTTGTTGCAACAAAAGGTTGATACTTGCATGGAAGAAATCAAGATAGTGTCTCATTATTCAGCCCTTATACAGCAAATATTTGAACAAAATGATAGTCATCATCAAAGACTCCTTGTTTAATGAAACTGTTTTCATGTTCATTAAGTGTGAATGAGTTGTTGCAACAAAAGAATGATGCTTGTGAGGAAGAAATGAAGAGAGGGTCACATTGTTCAGCCATTATACAGCAAACACATGAACAAAATGCTAGTCATCATCAAAGACTCCTTGTTTAACGAAATTCAACAAAATCCTATTGAAAAGGAACTATAAATGTGTTTGCTGCTTTGAATATATTAACTATTATGAACAAACAAGCTATTTTCATGCTCATTAAGTGTGAATCAGTTGTTGCAACAAAAGGTTGATACTTGCATGGAAGAAATGAAGAGAGGGTCTCATTATTCAGCCATTATACAGCAAATACAAGAACAGAATGCTAGTCATCATCAACGACTCCTTATTTAACGTAATTCAAGAATTTTCTATTTAAAAGGGAGTGTAAATGTGTTTGCTGCCATGAATATATTAACTATTGTGAACAAACAACCTGTTTTCATGTTCATTAAGTGTGAATGAGTTGTTGCAACCAAAGGCTGATGCGTGCAAGGAAGAAATGAAGAGAGGGTCACATTGTTCAGCCATTATACAGCAAACACATGAACAAAATGCTAGTCATCATCAAAGACTCATTGTTTAACGTAATTCACCAAATTCCTATAGAAAAGGAACTATAAATGTGTTTGCTGCTTTGAATATATTAACTATTATGAACAAACAAGCTATTTCCATGCTCATTAAGTGTCAATCAGTTGTTGCAACAAAAGGTTGATACTTGCATGGAAGAAATCAAGAGAGGGTCTCATTATTCAGCCATTATACAGCAAATACATGAACAAAATGCTAGTCATCATCAACGATTCCTTATTTAATGTAATTCAAGAAATTCCTATTTAAAAGGGAGTGTAAATGTGTTTGCTGCCATGAATATATTAACTATTGTGAACAAACAACCTGTTTTAATGTTCATTAAGTGTGAATGAGTTGTTGCAAACAAAGGCTGATGCGTGCAAGGAAGAAATGAAGAGAGGGTCTCATTGTTCAGCCATTATACAGCAAACACATGAACAAAATGCTAGTCATCATCAAAGACTCCTTGTTTAACGTAATTCAACAAATTCCTATTTAAAAGGAACTATAAATGTGTTTGCTGCTTTGAATATATTAACTATTGTGAACAAACAAGCTATTTTCATGCTCATTAATTGTGAATGAGTTGTTGCAACAAAAGGTTGATACTTGCATGGAAGAAATCAAGATAGTGTCTCATTATTCAGCCATTATACAGCAAATATTTGAACAAAATGATAGTCATCATCAAAGACTCCTTGTTTAATGAAACTATTTTGATTTTCATTAAGTGTGAATGATTTGTTGCAACAAAAGAATGATGCTTGCGAGGAAGAAATGAAGAGAGGGTCTCATTATTCAGCCATTATACAGCAAATACATGAGCAAAATGCTAGTCATCATCAAAGACTCCTTGTTTAACGTAATTCAACAAATTCCTATTTCAAAGGGAGTGTAAATGTGTTTGCTGCCATGAATATATTAACTGTTGTGAACAAACAAGCTATTTTAAAGTTCATTAAGTGTGAATGAGTTGTTGCAACAAAAGGTTGATGCCTGCGAGGATGAAATGAAGAGAGGGTCTCATTATTCAGCCATTATACAGCAAATACATGAACAAAATGCTAGTCTTCATCAAAGACTTCTTGTTTAACGAAACCCAACAAATTCCAACTTAAAAGGGAGTGTAAATGTGTTTGCTACTATGAATATATTAACTATTGTGAACAGACAAACTATTTTCATGTTCATTAAGTGTGAATGAGTTGTTGCAAGAAAAGGTTGATGCTTGCAAGGAAGAAATGAAGAGAGGGTCTCATTATTCAGCCATTATTACAGCAAATACATGAACAAAATGCTAGTCATACTCCTTGTTTAATGAAATCCAACAAATTCCTCTTTGCAAGTAAATGCAAATGTGTTTGTTGCCATGAATACATTTACTGTTGAGAACAAAGAAGCTATTTACATTTTCATTAAGTGTGAATGAGTTGTTGCAACAAAATGTTGATCCTTGCGAGGAAGAAATGAAGAGGGGGTCTCATTATTCTGCCATTATACAGCAAATACATGAACAAAATGCTAGTCATCATCAAAGACTCCTTGTTTAATGAAATTCAACAAATTCCTATTTCCAAGTTCATGTAAATATGTTTGCTGCCATGAATATATTAACCGGTGTGAACAAACAAGCTATTTTCATGTTCATTAAGTGTGAATGAGTTGTTGCAACAAAAGGTTGATGCTTGCAAGGAAGAAATGAAGAGAGGGTCTCATTATTCAGCCATTATACAGCAAATACAAGAACAGAATGCTAGTCATCATCAACGACTCCTTATTTAACGTAATTCAAGAATTTTCTATTTAAAAGGGAGTGTAAATGTGTTTGCTGCCATGAATATATTAACTATTGTGAACAAACAACCTGTTTTCATGTTCATTAAGTGTGAATGAGTTGTTGCAACCAAAGGCTGATGCGTGCAAGGAAGAAATGAAGAGAGGGTCACATTGTTCAGCCATTATACAGCAAACACATGAACAAAATGCTAGTCATCATCAAAGACTCATTGTTTAACGTAATTCACCAAATTCCTATAGAAAAGGAACTATAAATGTGTTTGCTGCTTTGAATATATTAACTATTATGAACAAACAAGCTATTTCCATGCTCATTAAGTGTCAATCAGTTGTTGCAACAAAAGGTTGATACTTGCATGGAAGAAATCAAGAGAGGGTCTCATTATTCAGCCATTATACAGCAAATACATGAACAAAATGCTAGTCATCATCAACGATTCCTTATTTAATGTAATTCAAGAAATTCCTATTTAAAAGGGAGTGTAAATGTGTTTGCTGCCATGAATATATTAACTATTGTGAACAAACAACCTGTTTTAATGTTCATTAAGTGTGAATGAGTTGTTGCAAACAAAGGCTGATGCGTGCAAGGAAGAAATGAAGAGAGGGTCTCATTGTTCAGCCATTATACAGCAAACACATGAACAAAATGCTAGTCATCATCAAAGACTCCTTGTTTAACGTAATTCAACAAATTCCTATTTAAAAGGAACTATAAATGTGTTTGCTGCTTTGAATATATTAACTATTGTGAACAAACAAGCTATTTTCATGCTCATTAATTGTGAATGAGTTGTTGCAACAAAAGGTTGATACTTGCATGGAAGAAATCAAGATAGTGTCTCATTATTCAGCCATTATACAGCAAATATTTGAACAAAATGATAGTCATCATCAAAGACTCCTTGTTTAATGAAACTATTTTGATTTTCATTAAGTGTGAATGATTTGTTGCAACAAAAGAATGATGCTTGCGAGGAAGAAATGAAGAGAGGGTCTCATTATTCAACCATTATACAGCAAATACATGAACAAAATGCTTGCCATGATCAAGCACTCCTTGTTTAACGAAATTCAACAAAATCCAATTTAAAATGGAGTGTAAATGTCTTTGCTGCCATGAATATATTAACAATTGTGAACAAACAACCTGTTTTCATGTTCATTAAGTGTGAATTAGTTGTTGCAACAAAAGGTTGATGCTTGCAAGGACGAAATGAAGAGAGGGTCTCATTATTCAGCCATTATACAACAAATACATGAACATAATGCTGGTCATCATCAAAGACTCCTCGTTTAACAAAATTCAAGAAAATCCGATTTAAAAGGTAGTGTAAATGTACTTGCTGCCATCAATATATTAACTATTGTGAACGAACAAGCTGTTTTCATGTTCATTATGTGTGAATGAGTTGTTGCAACAAAAGGTTGATGCTTGCAAGGAAGAATTAAAAAGAGGGTCTCATTATTCAGCCATTATACAGCAAATACATGAACAAAATGTTAGTCATCATCAAAGACTCCTTGTCTAAGAAAACTCAAGAAATTCTTACTTAAAAGGGAGTGTAAATATGTTTGCTGCCATGAATATATTAACTGTTGTGAATAAACAAGATATTTTCATGTTCATTATGTGTGAATGAGTTGTTGCAACAAACGGTTAATGGCTGCAAGGAAGAAATGAAGAGAGGGTCTCATTATTCAGCCATTATACAACAAATACATGAACAAAATGGTAGTGATTATCAAAGACTCCTTGTCTATCAAAACTCAACAAATTCCTACTTAAAAGGGAGTGTAAATGTGTTTGCTGCAATGAATATATTAACTATTGTGAATAAACAAGCTATTTTCATGTTCATTAAGTGTGAATGAGTTGTTGCAACAAAAGGTTGATGCTTGCAGGGAAGAAATGAAGTGAGGGTCTAATTATTCAGCCATTATACAGCAAATACATGAACAAAATGCTAGTCATCATCAAAGACTCCTTGTTTAACGACATTCAAGAAAATATGATTTAAAAAGGAGTGTAAATGTCTTTACTCCCATTAATATATTAACTATTGTGAACGAACAAGTTGTTTTCATATTCATTATATGTGAAAGAGTTGTTGCAACAAAAGGTTGATGCTTGCAAGGAAGAAATTAAGAGAGGGTCTGATTATTCAGCCATTATACAGCAAATACAAGAACAAAATGCTAGTCATCATCAAAGACTCCTTATTTAATGAAATAAGAATATATTAACTGTTGTCAACAAACAATCTATTTTCATGATCCTTAAGTGTGAATGAGTTGTTGGGAACAAGAATATATTAAATGTTGTGAGCACACAAGCTATTTTCAAGTTCATTAAGTGTGAAAGATTTGTTGCAACAAACGTTGATGCTTGCGAGGATGAAAAGAAGATAGGGTCTCATTATTCAGCCATTATACAGCAAATACATGAACAAAATGCTAATCATCATCAAAGACTCTTTGTTGAATGTAATTCAACAAATTCCTATTTAAAAGGGAGTGTAAATGTGATTGCTACATTGAATATATTAACTGTTGTGAACAAACAAACTCATTAAGTGTGAATGAGTTGTTGTAACAAAAGGTTGATGCATGCAACGAAGAACTAAAGAGAGGGTCGCATTATTTGGCCATTACACAGCAAATACAGGAACAAAATGCTAGTCATCATCAAGGACTGCTTCTTTAACGTAATTCAACAGATTCCTATTTCAAAGAGAGTGTAAATGTATTTGCTTCCTTGAATATATTATCTGTTGTGAACAAACAAGCTATTTTCATGTCAATTAAGTGTGAATTAGTTGATGCAACAAAAGGTTGATCCTTGCAAGGAAGAAATGAAGAGAGGGTCTCATTATTGAGCCATTATATAGCAAATACATGAACAAAATGCTAGTCATCATCAAAGACTTCTCATTTAACAAAATTCAAGAAAATCTGATTTAAAAGGGAGTGTAAATGTGTTTGCTGCCATTAGTATACTAACAATTGTGAACAAACAAGTTGCTTTCATGTTCATTAAATGTGATTGAGTTGTTGTAACAAAAGGTTAATGCTTGCAAGGAGGAAATGATGAGAGGGTTGCATTATTCAGCCGTTTTACAGCAAATACAGGAACAAAGACTCCTTGTTTAACGTAATTCAACAAATTCCTATTTCAAAGGGAGTGTAAATGTATTTGTTGTCATGAACAAAATTCTAGTCATAATCAAAGACTCCTTGTTTATCGAAATTCAACAAAATCCGATTTAAAAGGGAGTGTAAATGTGTTTGCTGCCATGAATATATTAACTCTTGTGAACAAAGAAGCAATTTTCTTGTTCATTAAGTGTGAATGACTTGTTGCAACAAAAGGTTGGTCCTTGCAAGGAAGAAATGAAGAGATGGTCTCATTATTCAGCCATTATACAGCGAATACATGAACTAAATGCTTGTCGTCGTCAAAGATTCCTTGTTGAACATAATTCAACGAATTCCTATTTAAAAGGGAGTGTAAATATGTTTGCTGCCAAGAATATATTAACTATTGTGAACAAACAACCTGTTTTCATGTTCATTAAGTGTGAATGAGTTGTTGCAACAAAAGGTTGATGCTTGCAAGGAAGAACTGGAGAGAGGGTCTCATTATTCAGCCATTATACAGCAAATACATGGACAAAATGGTAGTCATCATCAAAGACTCCTTGTTTAATGAAATTCAAGAAAATCCAATTTAAAATGGAGTGTAAATGTCTTTGCATCCATGAATATATTAACTATTGTGAACAAACAACCTGTTTTCATGTTCATTAAGTGTGAATAAGTTGTTGCAACAAAAGGTTGATGCTTGCAAGGAAGAAATGAACAGAGGGTCTCATTATTCAGCCATTATACAGCAAATACATGGACAAAATGCTAGTCATCATCAAAGACTCCTTGTTTAACAAAATTCAAGAAAATCTAATTTAAAATGGAGTGTAAATGTCTTTACTGCCATGAATATATTAACTATTGTGAACAAACAACCTGTTTTCATGTTCATTAAGTGTGAATGAGTTGTTGCAACAAAAGGTTGATGCTTGCAAGGAAGAAATGAAGAGAAGGTCTCATTATTCAGCCATTATACAGCAAATACATGAACAAAATGCTAGTCATCATCAAAGACTCATTGTTTAATGAAATTCAAGAAAATCCAATTTAAAAGGGTGTGTAAATGTGTTTGCTTCCATCAATATATTAACTATTGTGAACAAACAAGCAGTTTTCATGTTCATTATGTGTGAATGAGTTGTTGCAACACAAGGTTGATGCTCGGAAGGAAGAAATCAAGAGAGGATCTCATTATGCAGCCATTATACAGTGAATACATGAACAAAATGCTATTCATCGTCAAAGACTCCGTGTTTAACGTGATTCAACAAATTCCTATTTGAAAGGGAGTGAAAATGTGCTTACTGCCATGAATATATTAACTATTGTGAACAAACAAGCCGTTTTCATGTTCATTAAGTGTGAATGAGTGGTTGCAACAAGAGGTTGATGCATGCAAGGAAGAAATGAAGAAAGGGTCTCATTATTCAGCCATTATACATCGAATACAAGAAGAAAATGGTAGTCATCATCAAAGACTCCTTGTGTAAAGAAACTCAACAAATTCCTACTTAAAAGGGAGTGTAAATATGTTTGCTGCTATGAATATATTAACTATTATGAACAAACAAGCTGTTTTCATGTTCATTAAGTGTGAATGAGTTGTCGCAACAAAAGGTTGATGCTTGCTAGGAAGAAATGAAGAGAGGGTCTCATTATTGAGCCATTATAGAGCAAATACATGAACAAAATGCTAGTCATCATCAAAGACTCCTCATTTAACAAAACTCAATAAATTTCTGCATCAAAGGGAGTGTAAATGTGTTTGCTGCTATAAATATATTAACTGTTGTGAACAAATAAGCTATTTTTGTGATCTTTAAGTGTGAATGTGTTGTTGCAGCAAAAGGTTGATGCTTGCAAGGAAGAAATGAAGAGAGGCTCTCATTATTCAGCCATTATACAGCAAATACATAAAGAAAATGCTAGTCATCATCAAAGACACCTTGTTTAATGAAATACAACAAAATTCCTCTTTCCGAGTGAATGCAAATGTGTTTGCTACCATGAATATATTAACTGTGGAGAACAAACAAGCTATTTTCATTTCATTAAGTGTGAATGAGTTGTTCCAACAAAAGCTTGATCCTTGCAAGGAAGAAATGAAGAGAGGGTCTCATTATTCAGTCATTATACAGTGAATACACGAACAATATGCTAGTCATCATCAAATACTCCTTGTTTAACGAAATTCAACAAAATCCGATTTAAAATGGAGTATAAATGTCTTTGCTGCTACGAATATATTAACTATTGGGAACAAACAGCCTGTTCTCATGTTCATTAAGTGTGAACGAGTTGTTGCAAGAAAAAGTTGATGCTTGAAAGGAAAAAATTATGAGAGGGTCTCATTATTCATCCATATATAGGCAAATACATGAACAAAATGCTAGTCATCACCAAAGACTCNGCTTGCAAGGAAGAAGTGATGAGAGGGTGGCATTATTCAGCCATTATACAGCAAATACAGGAACAAAATGCTAGTCATGATCAAAGACTCCTTCTTTAACTTAATTCAACACATTCCTATTTAAAAAGGAGTGTAAATGTATTTGCAGCTAAATTTATTAACTGTTGTGAACAAACTAGCTGTTTTCATGTTCATTAAGTGTGAATGAGTTGTTGCAACAAAAGGTTGATGCTTGCAAGGAAGAAATGAAGAGAGGGTCTCATTATTCAGCCATTATAACGCAAATACATGAACAAAATGCTAGTTATCATCAAAGACTGCTTGTTTAACTTAATTCACAAAATTCCTATTTAGAAGGGAGTGCAAATGTGTTTTGCTGCATACAATATATTAACTTTTGTGAACAAGAAAGCTCTTTTCATGTCTATTAAGTGTGAAAAGTTGTTGCAACAAAAGGTTGATGCTTGCAAGGAGAAGAAATGAAGAGAGGGTCCATTATTCTGCCATTATACAGCAAATACATGAACAAAATGCTAGTCAACATAATGACTCCTTATTTAATGAAACTCAACAAATTCCTACTTAAAAGAGGAGTGTATATGTGTTTGCTGCTATGAATATATTAACATTGTGACAAAACAAGCTATTTTGATTTTTGATTAAATGTGAATGAGTTGTTGCAACAAAGGTTGATCGTTGCAGGGAAAATGAAGAGAGGGTCTCATTATTCAGCCATTATACAGCAAATAAATGAACAAAAGGCTAGTCATCATCAAAGAGTCCTTGTTCAATGAAATTCAACAAATTCCTATCTTAAAGTTAATGTAAATGTGTTTGCTGACATGAATATATCAACTGTTGTGAACAAACAAGCTATTTTCATCATGTTAAGTTGAATGAGTTGTTGCAACAAATGGTTGATGCTTGCTACGGAAGAAATGAGAGAGGGTCTCATTATTCTTGCCATTATAAACAGCAAATACAGGCACAAGACGCTACTCATCATGCAAAGACTAATTGTTGAATGTAATTCAACAAATTCCTATTTAAAAGGGAGTGTAAATGTGTTTGCTGCCACGAATATATTAACTTTTGTGAACAAGCAAGCTCTTTTCCTGTTCATTACATGTCAATGAGTTGTTTGCAACAAAAGGTTGATGCTGCAAGGAAGAAATGAAGAGAGGATCCCATTTTTCAGCCATTATACAGCAAATACATGAACAAAATACTAGTCAATATCAAAGACTTCTTGTTTAAGAAAATCTCAAGAAATTCCTACTTAAAAGGGAGTGTAAATGTGTTTGCTGCTATGAATATATTAACTGTTATGAACAAACAAGCTATTTTGATGTTCATTAAAGTGTGAATGAGTTGTTGCAACAAAAGGTTGATCGTTGGAGGGAAGAAATGAAGAGAGGGTCTCATTATTCAGCCATTATACAGCAAATACATGTATAAAATGCTGGTCATCATCGAAGGACTCCTTTTTAATGAAATTCCACAAATTCCTATGTGCAAGATAATGTAAATGTTTTCGGCTGTCAGGAATATGGTAACTGTTGTGTACAAACAAGCTATTTTCATGATCATTAAATGTGAATGAGTTGTTGCAACAAAAGGTTGATGGTTGTAAGGAAGAAATGAAGATAGGGTCTCTTTCTTCAGCCATTATAAAGTAAATGTAGGAACAAAATGCTACTCACACATCAAAGACTCCTTGTTGAATGTAATTCAATAAATTCCTATTTAAAAGGGAGTGTAAATGTGTTTGCGGCCAGGATATATTAGCTGTTGTGAACAAACAAGCTATTTCAATGTTCATTAAGTGTGAATGAGTTGTTTCAACAAAAGGTTGATGCTTGCAAGGAAGAAATGAAGAGAGGGTCCCATTATTCAGCCATTATACAGCAAATACATGAGCAAAATGCTAGTCATCGTCAAAGACTTCTTGTTTAACGCCATTCAACAAAATTCCTAATTTAAAAGTTTAAAAGTAAGTGTAAATGTGTTTGTTGCCATGAATATATTAATTGTTCTGAAGAAACAAGCTATTTTCATGTTCATATTAGTGTGAATGAATTGTTGCAACAAAAGGTTGATGCTTGCAAGGAAGAAATAAAGAGAAGGTCTCATCCTAAAGCCATTATAGAGCAATAAATGTACAAAACACTAATCATCAATCAAGGGACACCTTGTTAATGAAATTCAACAAATTGCTATTTCCAATGGAATGAAAATGTGTTTGCTATCATGAATATATTAAACTGTTGTGAACAAATAGGCTATTTTCATGTTCATTACGTCTGAATGAGTTGTTGCAACAAAAGGTTGATGCTTGCAAGGAAGAAATGAAGAGAGGGGTCTCATTATTCAGCCATTATACAGCAAATACATGAACAAAATGCGAGTCATCATCAAAGACTCCCTGTTTAATGTAATTCAACAAAATCTGATTTAAAATGGAGTGTAAATGTCTTTGCTGCCATGAATATTTTAACTACTGTGAACAAACAAGCTGTTTTAATTTCATTAAGTGTGAATGAGTTGTTGCAACAAAAAGTTGATGCTTACAAGGAAGAAATGAAGAGAGGGTCTCATTATTCAGCCATTATAAAGCAAATACATGAACAAAATGCTAGTCATCATCAAAGACTCCTTGTTGAATGAAATACAACAAATTCCCGCTTTCCAAGTGAATGTAAATGTGTTTGCTGCCATGAATATATTAACTGTTGAGAACAAACAAGTTACTTTCATTTTCATTAGGTGTGAATGAGTTGTTGCAACAAAAGGTTGATCCTGGCAAGGAAGAAATGAAGAGAGGGTCTCATTATTCAGCCATTATACAGTGAATACATGAACAAAATGCTAGTCATCATCAAAGTCTTCTTATTTAATGAAATTCAACAAAATCCGATTTAAAATGGGGTGTAAATGTCTTTGCTGCCATGAATATATAAATATTGTGAACAAACAACTTGTTATCATGTTCATTAAGTGTGAATGAGTTGTTGCAACAAAAGGTTCATGCTTGCAAGGAAGAAATGAAGAGCCATTATGCAGCATATACATGAACAAAATGCTAGTCATCATCAAAGACTCCTTGTTTAATGTAATTCAACAAAATCTGATTTAAAATGGAGTGTAAATATCTTTGCTGCCATGAATATATTAACTATTGTGAACAAACAAGCTGTTTAATGTTCATTAAATGTGAACGAGTTGTTGCAAGAAAAGGTTGATGCTTACAAGAAAGAAATGAAGAGAGGGTCTCATTATACAGCAAATACATGAATAAAATGCTAGTCATCATCAAAGACTCCTTGTTTAATGAAATACAACAAATTCCTCTTTCCAAATGAATGTAAATGTGTTTGCTGCCATGAATATATTAATTGTTGAGAACAAACAAGCTATTTTCATTTTCATTAAGTGTGAATGAGTTGTTGCAACAAAAGGTTAATCCATGCAAGGAAGAAATGAAGACAAGATCTCATTATTCAGCCATTATACAGCGAATACACGAACAAAATGCTAATCGTCATCAAAGACTCCTTGTTTGACGTAATTCAACAAATTCCTATCTAAAAGGGAGTGAAAATGTGTCTGCTGCCTTGAATATATTAACTATTGTGAAAAAACAAGCCGTTTTCATATTCATTAAAAGTGAATGAGTTGTTGCAACAAGAGGTTGATGTGTGCAAGGAAGAAATGAAGAAAGGGATCAAAATGCTAGTCATCATCAAAGACTCCTTGTTTAACGAAATTCAACAAAATCCGATTTAAAAGGGAGTGTAAATGTTTTTGCTGCCATGGATATATTAACTTTTGTGAACAAACAAGCTGTCCTTGATGATCATTAGCATTTCTCACAAGTATTCTCTTCTTAGTTGCGGAATAATGAGACCATCCCTTCAATTCCTCCTCTCAAGGTTCCACTTTTTGTTGTAATAACACATTCACACTTATGGAACTTGAACATCGCTTCTATTCCAAAAGAAGCAGTATATTCAAGGAAACAATCTCATCGATACTCCTTTTGAACATCAAACCCATTGAATTTGATTAAACAAGGCGTCCTTGATGATCATTAGGATTTCTTACATGTATTATCTTCTTAATTGCTGAATAATGAGGCCATCCCTCCATTTTCTCCTCTCAAGGCTGCATTTGTTGTTGTAATAACACATTCACACTTATGGGACTTGAAAATCGCTTCCAATCCAAAAAGATCCAGTATATTCATGGAAAGAAGCACATCTATACTACTTTGGAACATCAAACCCATTGCATTTGATTAAAGAAGGTGTCCTTGTTGATCATTAGCATTTCCTTCATCTATTCTCTTCTTAATTGTGGAATAATGACGCCATCCCGTCATTTTTTCCTCTCAAGGCTGCATTTGTTGTTGTAACAGCACATTCACACATATGGGACTTGAAAATCGCTTCAATTCCAAAAAGATGCAGCATATTCATGGAAGCAAGCACATCTATATTCCTTCAGAATGTCAAACCCATTGAATTTGATTACACAAGGTGTCCTTGAAAATCATTAGCATTTCTTTCAAGTATTCTCTTCTTAGTTGCTGAATAGTGAGACCATCCCTTCAATTCCTCCTCTGAAGGCTCCACTTTTTATTGTAATAACACATTCACACTTATGGAACTTGAAAATCGCATCTATTCCAAAAAGAACCAGTGTATTCATGGAAGCAAGAACATCTATACTCCTTTGGAACATCAAACCCATTGCATTTGATTAAACAAGGTGTCACTAAAGATCATTACCATTTCTTACATGTATTCTCTTCTTAATTGCTGAATAATGCGTCCATCCCTTCAATTCCACCTCTCAAGGCTCCATTTTTTGTTTTAAAAACACATTCACACTTATAGGACTTCAAAATCGCTTCTACAAAAAAAAAGAACCAGTATATTCATGGAAACAAGCACATCTATCCACCTTTGGAACATCACACCCATTGAATTTGATTGAACAAGGTGTCCTTGATGATCATTAGCCTTTCTTACATGTATTCTCTTCTTAATTGTTGAATAATCCATCCATCCCTTCAATTCCACCTCTCAAGGCTCCATTTTTTGTTTTTATAACACATTCGCACTTATGGGAATTGAAAATCACTTCTATTCCAAAAAGAACCAGTATATTCATGGAAACAAGCACATCTATCCACCTTTGGAACATCACACCCATTGAATTTGCTTGAACAAGGTGTTCTTGATGATCATTAGCATTTCTTACATGTATTCTCTTCTTAATTGCTGAATAATGCATCCATCCCTTAAATTCCACCTCTCAAGGGTGCATTTGTTGTTGTAATAACACATTCACACTTATGGGACTTGAAAATCGCTTCCATTCCAAAAAGAACCAGTATATTCATGGAAGCAAGCACATCTATACTCCTTTGGAACATCAAACCCGTTGCATTTGATTAAACAAGGTGTCATTGATGATAATTAGCATTTCTTACATGTATTCTCTTCTTAAGTGTTGAATAACGAGGCCATCCCTTCATTTTCTCCCCTCAAGGTTGCATTTGTTGTTGTAACAACACATTCGCACTTATGGAGCTTGAAAATCACTTCTATTCCAGAAGAACCAATATATTCATGGAAACAAGCACATCTATCCACCTTTGGAACATCACACCCATTGAATTTGATTGAACAAGGTGTTCTTGATGATCATTAGCATTTCTTACATGCATTCTCTTCTTAATTGTTGAATAATGCATCCATCCCTTCAATTCCACCTCTTAAGGCTCCATTTTTTGTTTTAATAACACATTCACAATTATGGGACTTGAAAGTCGCTTCTATTCCATAAAGAACCAGTATATTAATGGAAACAAGCACATCTATACTCCTTTGGAACATCAAACCCATTGCATTTGATTAAACAAGGTGTCCTTGATGATCATTAGCATTTCTTACATCTATTCTCTTCTTAATTGCTAAATAATGAGGCCATCCGTTCATTTTCCCCTCTCAAGGCTGCATTTGTTGTTGTAATCACAGATTCACGCTTATGGGACTTGAAAATCATTTCTATTCCAAAAAGAACCAGTATATTCTTCGAAACAAGCACATCTATACTCCTTTGGAACATCAAACCCATTGAATTTGATTAAACAATGTGTCCTTGATGATCATTAGCATTTCTTACATCTCTTCTCTTCTTAATTGCTGAATAATGAGGCCATCCCTTCATTTTCTCCTCTCAAGGCTGCATTTGTTGTTGTAATCACAGATTCACACTTATGGGACTTGAAAATCGTTTCTATTCCAATAAGCAGTATATTAATGGAAACTAGTACATTTATACTCCTTTGGAACATCAAACCCATTGAATTTGATTAATCAAGGTGTCCTCGATGATCATTAGTATTTCTAACATCTATTCTCTTCTTAATTGCTGAATAATGAGGTCATCCCTTCATTTTCCCCTCTCAAGGCTGCATCTGTTGTTCTACTAACCCATTCACACTTATGGGACTTGAAAATCGCTTCTATTGCAAAAAGAAGCAGTATATTCATGGGTACAAGCACATCTATACTCCTTTGGAACAGCAAACCCATTGAATTTGATTAAACAAGGTGTCCTTGATGATCATTAGCATTTCTTACATGTCTCCTCTCTTTAATTGCTGAATAATGCGTCCATCCCTTCAATTCCACCTCTCAAGTTTCCATTTTCAGTTTTAATAACACATTGACACTTATTGATGAGAACTGTACAGATGATGGGTGGAAGGCTTCAAAGGATGCAAGAGGTCCATTGCACATTCCAGAAAGTCAAATAACACAAGCTAGAGTTTCAATGGATGGAAGAGATCCATTGCACATTCCAGAAAGCCCAATAAGACAAGGTAGAGCTTCAATGGATGCAAGAGGTCCATTGCACATTTTAGAAGGCCCAATTACACGAGCTAGAGCTTCAATGGATGCAAGAGGTCCATTGCACATTCTAGAAGTCCCAATAACACGAACTAGAGCCAAAAAGATTAAAGGAGACTAAATGGGCTGATTCAGGACATTCAGGCCAACCAAGTTTCAAATGGTGCGAATTCAAGTTTTAAAGAGAGTCCAGGCTTAATTAATATAATTGGACTACTTAATGGGTCAGAATAAGTGATAGCATTCACTCCTTAATAGGAGTTAATTGTATCTGCTAGAATTTGTCCGAAAATTCCTCCAAAATAAGTATTTCTCCTAACTAGGAATTTATGCCTCTTTAGGATTGCTATCTTAGCCTATAAATAGGCACCGCTTGTAAGCTTTGGAAATCAAACAACTTTGAGTGAAATAGAAAGTAAGGGTTTTTCTCCCTCGGTTCTTTTAAGAACTAAAGAACTTATCAAGAGGTACTTCTTCTTGTGGCATTCAAATTGACTTATCACTCCCAATTCCTTTCTTTTCTGGAGTGTGGCGTCCATATCCTTCTTGAATACCCTAGGTTCGTGTTCCTTCGAATATTGGGTCTGTTATTAAACTCTGATTTAGCTTTCCTGGTTGTTTTTTTGATTCTTTGTGTGCATTGGGTGCCTAAGCCACGTCTTTTTGGGGTTTTTCCCATCACTTATGAGACTTCAAAATCGCTTCTATTGCAAAAAGAACCAGTATATTCATGGAAACTAGCACATCTGTACTCCTTTGGAACATCAAACCGATTGTATACGATTAAACAAGGTGTCCTTGATGATCATTAGCATTTCTTACATCTATTATCTTCTTAATTGCTGAATAATGAGGCCATCCCTTCATTTTCTCCTCTCAAGGATGCATTTGTTGTTGTAATAGCACATTCACACTTATGGAGCTTGAAAATCACATCCATTCTAAAAAGAACCAGTATATTCAAGGAAACAAGCACATCTATACTCCTTTGGAACATCAAACCCATTGAATTTGATTAAACAAGGTGTCCTTGATGATCATTAGCATTTCTTACACGTATTCTCTCCTTAAGTGCAGAATAATGCGTCCATCTCTTCAATTCCACCTCTCAAGGTTCCATTTTTTGTTTTAATAACACATTCACACTTATGGGACTTGAAAATTGTTTCTATTCCTAAAAGAACCAGTATATTCATGGAAACAAGCACATCTATACTCCTTTGGAACATCAAACCCATTGTATTTGATGAAATAAGGTGTCATTGATGATCATTAGCATTTCTTACATCTATTCTCTTCTTAATTGCGGAATAATGAGTCGATCCCTTCAACTCCACCTCTCAAGGCTTCATTTTTTGTTTAAATAAAACATTCACACTTATGGGACTTGAAAATTGTTTCTATTCCTAAAAGAACCAGTATATTCATGGAAACAAGCACATCTATACTCCTTTGGAACATCAAACCCATTGTATTTGATGAAATAAGGTGTCATTGATGATCATTAGCATTTCTTACATCTATTATCTTCTTAATTGCTGAATAATGAGGCCATCCCTTCATTTTCTCCTCTCAAGGCTGCATTTGTTGTTGTAATAGCACATTCACACTTATGGAGCTTGAAAATCGCATCCATTCTAAAAAGAACCAGTATATTCAAGGAAACAAGCACATCTATACTCCTTTGGAACATCAAACCCATCGAATTTGATTAAACAAGGTGTCCTTGATGATCATTAGCATTTCTTACACGTATTCTCTCCTTAAGTGCAGAATAATGCGTCCATCTCTTCAATTCCACCTCTCAAGGTTCCATTTTTTGTTTTAATAACACATTCACACTTATGGGACTTGAAAATTGTTTCTGTTCCTAAAAGAACCAGTATATTCATGGAAACAAGCACATCTATACTCCTTTGGAACATCAAACCCATTGTATTTGATGAAATAAGGTGTCATTGATGATCATTAGCATTTCTTACATCTATTCTCTTCTTAATTGCTGAATAATGAGTCGATCCCTTCAACTCCACCTCTCAAGGCTTCATTTTTTGTTTAAATAAAACATTCACACTTATGGGACTTGAAAATCACTTCTATTCCAAAAAGAACCAGTATATTCATGGAAACAAACACATCTATACTCCGTTGGAACATCAAACCCATTGAATTTGATTAAGGAAGGTGTCCTTGATGATCATTAGAATTTCTTACATCTATTCTCTTCTTAATTGCTGAATAATGAGGCCATCCCTTCATTTTCTCCTCTCAAGGCTGCATTTGTTGCGGTAATAACACATTCACACTTATAGGACTTGAAAATCGCTTCTATTCCGAAAGGAACCAGCTGTCCTTGATGATCATTAGCATTTCTTATAAGTATTCTCTTCTTTGTTGCTGAATAATGAGACCATTCCTTCAATTCCTCCTCTCAAGGCTCCACTTTTTGTTGTAATAGCACATTCACACTTATGGGACTTGAAAATTGCTTCTATTCCAAAAAGAACCAGTATCTTCAAGGAAACAAGGACATCTATACCCCTTTGGAACATCAAACCCATTGAATTTGATTAAACAAGGTGTCCTTGATGATCATTAGCATTTCTTACAAGTATTCTCTTCTTAGGTGCTGAATAATGAGGCCATCCCTTCATTTTCTCCTCTCAAGGCTGCATTTGTTGCGGTAATAACACATTCACACTTATAGGACTTGAAAATCGCTTCTATTCCGAAAGGAACCAGCTGTCCTTGATGATCATTAGCATTTCTTATAAGTATTCTCTTCTTTGTTGCTGAATAATGAGACCATTCCTTCAATTCCTCCTCTCAAGGCTCCACTTTTTGTTGTAATAACACATTCACACTTATGAGACTTGAAAATTGCTTCTATTCCAAAAAGAACCAGTATCTTCAAGGAAACAAGGACATCTATACCCCTTTGGAACATCAAACCCATTGAATTTGATTAAACAAGGTGTCCTTGATGATCATTAGCATTTCTTACAAGTACTCTCTTCTTAGTTGCTGAATCATGAGACCATCCCATCAATTCCTCCTCTTAACGCTCCGCTTTTTGTTGTAACAACAAATTCACACTTATGGGACAAGAAAATCGCATCTTTTCCAAAAAGAACCAGTATATTCATGGAAACAAGTACATCTATACTCCTTTGGAACATCAAACCGATTGAATTTGATTAAACAAGGTGTCCTTGATGATCATTAGCATTTCCTACACGTATTCTCTCCTTAAGTGCAGAATAATGCGTCCATCTCTTCAATTCCACCTCTCAAGGTTCCATTTTTTGTTTTAATAACACATTCACACTTATGGGACTTGAAAATTGTTTCTCTTCCTAAAAGAACCAGTATATTCATGGAAACAAGCACATCTATACTCCTTTGGAACATCAAACCCATTGTATTTGATGAAATATGGTGTCATTGATGATCATTATCATTTCTTACATCTATTCTCTTCTTAATTGCTGAATAATGAGTCGATCCCTTCAACTCCACCTCTCAAGGCTTCATTTTTTGTTTAAATAAAACATTCACACTTATGGGACTTGAAAATCACTTCTATTCCAAAAAGAACCAGTATATTCATGGAAACAAACACATCTATACTCCGTTGGAACATCAAACCCATTGAATTTGATTAAGGAAGGTGTCCTTGATGATCATTAGAATTTCTTACATCTATTCTCTTCTTAATTGCTGAATAATGAGGCCATCCCTTCATTTTCTCCTCTCAAGGCTGCATTTGTTGCGGTAATAACACATTCACACTTATAGGACTTGAAAATCGCTTCTATTCCGAAAGGAACCAGCTGTCCTTGATGATCATTAGCATTTCTTATAAGTATTCTCTTCTTTGTTGCTGAATAATGAGACCATTCCTTCAATTCCTCCTCTCAAGGCTCCACTTTTTGTTGTAATAACACATTCACACTTATGGGACTTGAAAATTGCTTCTATTCCAAAAAGAACCAGTATCTTCAAGGAAACAAGGACATCTATACCCCTTTGGAACATCAAACCCATTGAATTTGATTAAAGAAGGTGTCCTTGATGATCATTAGCATTTCTTACAAGTATTCTCTTCTTAGGTGCTGAATAATGAGACCATCCCTTCAATTCCTCATCTCAAGGCTCCACTTTTTGTTGTAATAACACATTCACACTTATGGGACTTGAAAATCGCTTCTATTCCAAGAAGAAGCAGTATATTCATGGAAACAAGCACATCTATACTCATTCGGGACATCAAACCCATTGAATTTGATTAAACAAGCTGTCCCTGATGATCATTAGCATTTCTTACAAGTACTCTCTTCTTAGTTGCTGAATCATGAGACCATCCCTTCAATTCCTCCTCTTAACGCTCCGCTTTTTGTTGTAACAACAAATTCACACTTATGGGACAAGAAAATCGCATCTTTTCCGAAAAGAACCAGTATATTCATGGAAAAAAGTACATCTATACTCCTTTGGAACATCAAACCGATTGAATTTGATTAAACAAGGTGTCCTTGATGATCATTAGCATTTCTTCCATATACTCTCTACTTAATTGCTAAATGATGAGGCCATCCCTTGATTTTCTCCTGTCAAGGCTGCATTTGTTGTTGTAATAACACATTCACAGTTATGAAACTTGAAAATCACTTCTATACCAAAAAGAAGCAGTATCTTCATGGAAACAAGCACATCTATAATATTTTGGAACATAAAACCCATTGAATTTGATTAAACAAGGTGTCCACGAAGATCATTAGCATTTCTTACAACTATTCTCTTCTTAGATGGTGAATAATGAGACGATCCCTTTAATTCCTCCTCTCAAGGCCCTACTTTTTGTTGTAATAACACATTCACACTTACGGGACTTGAAAATCACTTCTATTCCAAAAAGAAGCAGTATATTCATGGAAAAGAGCACATCTATACTCATTTGGGACATCAAACCCATTGAATTTGATTAAACAAGGTGTCCTTGATGATCATTAGCATTTCTCATAAGTATTCTCTTCTTAGGTGCTGAATAATGAGACCATCCCTTCAATTCCTCCTCTCAAGGCTCCACTTTTTGATGTAATAACACATTCACACTTATGGGACTTGAAAATCGCTTCTATTCCAAAAAGAAGTAGTATATTCATGGAAACAAGCACATCTATACTCATTTGGGACATCAAACCCATTGAATTTGATTAAACAATCTGTCCCTGATGATCATTAGCATTTCTTACAAGTATTCTCTTCTTAGTTGCTGAATAATGAGACCATCCCTTCAATTCCTCCTCTCAAGGTTCCACTTTTTGTTGTAATAACACATTCACACTGATGGGACTTGAAAATCGCTTCTATTCAGAAAGAACCAATATATTCAAGGAAACAAGCACATCTATACCCCTTTGGAACATCAAACCCATTGAATTTGATTAAACAAGGTGTCCTTGATAATCATTTGCATTTCTTACATGTATTCTCTTCTTAATTGCTAAATAATGTGGCCATCCCTTCATTTTCTCCTCTCAAGTCGGCATTTGTTGTTGTAATAACACATTCACACTTATGGAACTTGAAAATCACTTCTATACCAAAAAAAAAATAGTATATTCATGGAAACAAGCACATCTGATGAGAATCGTGGAGGTGATGGGTGGAAGGCTTCAATAGATCCAAAAGGTCCATTGCACATTCCAGAAGGCCCAATAACACGAGCTAGAGTTTCAATAGATGCAAGAAGTCTATTGCACATTCCAGAAGACCCAATAACACAAGATAGAGCTTCAATGGATGCAAGAGGTCCATTGCACATGCCAGAAGGCCCAATTACACGAGCTAGAGCTTCAATGGATGCAAGAGGTCCATTGCACATTCCAGAATGCCCAATAACACGACTAGAGCCAAAAAAATTAAAGAAGCACTGAATGGGCTTATTCAGGACATTCAGGCCAACCAATCTTCAAATGGTGCGAATTCAAGTTTTAAAGAGAGTCCAGGCCTAATTAATATAATTGGACTACTCAATGGGTTAGACTAAGTGATAGCATTCACTCCTAAATAGGAGTTAATTGTATCTGCTGGAATTAGTCCGAAAATTCCTCCAAAATAAGGATTTCTCCTAATTAGGAATTTTGCCTCTTTAGGATTGCCATCTTAGCCTATAAATAGGCACCCCTTGTATGCTCTGGAAATGAGACAACTTTGAGTGAAATAGAAAGCAAGGGTTTTTCTCCCTCGGTTCTTTGAGAACTAAAGAACTTATCAAGACGTACTTCTTCTTGTGGCGTTCAAATCGACTTATCACTCCCAATTCCTTTCTTTTCTGGAGTGTGGCATCCATATCCTTCTTGAATACCCTAGGTTTGTGTTCCTTCGAATATTCAGTCTAGGGTTTCTGTTATTAAACTCTGATTTAGCTTTCCTGGTTGTTTTTTGATTCTTTGTGTGCGTTGGGTCCCTAACCCACGTCTTTTTGGGGTTTTCTGCATCAACATCTATACTCATTTGGGACATCCAACCCATTCAATTTGATTAAACAATGTGTCCTTGATGATCATTAGCATTTCTTACATGTATTCTCTTCTTAATAGCTGAATAATGAGGCCATCCCTTCATTTTCTCCTCTTAAGGCTGCATTTGTTGTTGTAATAACACATTCACACTTATGGAGCTTGAAAATCCCTTCTATACCAAAAAGAAGCAGTATATTAATGGAAACTAGCACATCTATACTATTTTGGAACATAAAACCCATTGAATTTGATTAAACAAGGTGTCCTTGAAGATCATTAGCATTTCTTACAAGTATTCTCTTCTTAGTTGCTGAATAATGAGACCATGCCTTCATTTTCCCCTCTCAAGGCTGCATTTGTTGTTGTAATAACACATTCACACTTATAGAACTTTAAAATTGCTTCCACCCCAAAAAGAAGCAGTATATTCATGGAAACAAGTACATCTATTCTCCTTTGGAACATCAAACCTATTGAATTTGATTAAACATGGTGTCTGTGATGATCATTAGCATTTCTTACAAGTATTCTCTTCTTAGTTGCTGAATAATGAGACCATCCCTTCAATTCCTCCACTTTTTGTTGTAATAACACATTCACACTTATTGGACTTGAAAATCGCTTCTATTCCAAAAACAAGATGTATATTCATGGAAACAAGCACATCTATACTCATTTGGGACATCAAACCCATTGAATTTCATTAAACAGGCTGTCCCTGATGATCTTTAGCATTTCTTACATGTATACTCTTCTTAATTGCTGAATAATGAGGCCATCCCTTCATTTTCTCCTCTCAAGGCTGCATTTGTTGTTGTAATAAGACATTCACATTTATGGGACTTGAAAATCGCTTCTATTCCAAAAAGAACCAGTATATTCAGGGAAACAAGCACATCTATACCCCTTTGGAACATCAAACACATTGAATTTGATTAAAGAAGCTGTCCTTGATGATCATTAGCATTTATTACATGTATTCTCTCCTTCATTGCTGAATAATGTGTCCATCCCTTCAATTCCTCCTCTCAAGGCTCCACTTTTTGTTGTAATAACACATTCACAATCATGAAACTTGAAAATCACTTCTATTCCAAAAAGAACCAGTATATTCATGGAAACAAGCACATCTATACTCCTTTGGAACATCAAACCCATTGAATTTGATGAAACAAGGTGTCCTTCATGATCAATAGCATTTCTTACTTATATTCTCTACTTAATTGCTCAATAATGAGGCGATCCCTTCATTTACTCCTCTCAAGGCTGCATTTGTTGTTCTAATAATACATTCACACTTATGGAATTTGAAAATCGCTTCTATACCAGAAAGAAGCAGTATATTAATGGAAACAAGCACATCTATACTCCTTTAGAACATCAAATGCATTGAATTTGATTAAAGAAGCTGTCCTTGATGATCATTATTTATTCTTACATGTATTCTTTCCTTAATTGCTGAATAATGTGTCCATCCCTTCAATTCCACCTCTCAAGGTTCCATTTTTTGTTTTAATAACACATTGACACTTATGGGACTTGAAAATCGCTTCTATTCCAAAAAGAACTAGTATATTCATGGCATCAAGCACATTTATACTCCTTTGGAACTTCAAACCCGTTGCATTTGATTAAACAAGGTGTCGTTGAAGATCATTAGCATTTCTTACATGTATTCTCTTCTTAATTATTGAATAATGAGGCCATCCCTTCATTTTCTCCCCTCAAGGCAGCATTTGTTGTTGCAACAACACATTGACACTTATGGGACTTGAAAATCGCTTCTATTCCAAAAAGAACCAGTATATTCATGGCATCAAGAACATCTATACTCTTTTGGAACATCAAACCCATTGAATTTGATCACACTAGGTGTCCTTGATGATCATTAGCATTTCTTACATGTATTTTCTTCTTAATTGCTGAATAATGAGGCCATCCCTTCATTTTCTCCTCTCAAGGCTGCATTTGTTTTTGTAATAACACATTCACACTTATGGAGCTTGAAAATCGCTTCTATATCAAAAAGAACCTGTATATTCATGGAAACAAGCACATCTATACTCCTTTGGAACATCAAACCAATAGAATTTGATTAAACAAGCTGTCCTTAATGATCATTAGCATTTCTTAAAAGTATTCTTTTCTTAGTTGCTGAAAAATGAGACCATCGTTTCAATTCCTCCTCCCAAGTCTCCACCTTTTGTTGTAATAACAAATTCACACTTATGGGACTTGAAAATTGCTTCTATCCCAAAAAGAACCAGTATATTCATGGAAACAAGCAGATCTATACTCATTTGGGACATCAAACCCTTTGAATTTGATTAAACAAGCTGTTCTTGATGATCATTAGCATTTCTCACAAGTATTATCTTCTTAGTTGCGGAATAATGAGACCATCCCTTCAATTCCTCCTCTCAAGGTTCCACTATTTGTTGTAATAACACATTCACACTTATGGAACTTGAAAACCGCTTCTATTCCAAAAGAAGCAGTATATTCATGGAAACAAGCAGATCTATACTCCTTTGGAACATCACACCCAATGAATTTGATTGAACAAGGTGTCGTTGATGATCATTAGCATTTCTTAAATGTATTCTCTTCTTAATTGCTGAATAATGTGTCCATCCCTTCAATTGCAACTCTCAAGGCTCCATTTTTTGTTTTAATAAAACATTCAGACTTATTGAACTTGAAAATCGCTTCAACACCAAAAAGAAGCAGTATATTCAAGGAAACAAGCGCATCTATACCACTTTAGAACATCAAATCCATTGAATTTGATTAAGCAGGGTGTCCTTGATGATCATTAGCATTTCTTACATGTATTCTCTTCTTAATTGCTGAATAATGAGGCCATCCCTTCACTTTCTCCACTCAAAGCTGCATCTGTTGTTGTAATAACACATTCACATGTATGGGACTTGAAAATCGCTTCTATTCCAAAAAGAACCAGTATATTCATGGAAACAAGCACATCTACCCACCTTTGGAACATCACACCCATTGAATTTGCTTGAACAAGGTGTTCTTGATGATCATTAGCATTTCTTACATGTATTCTCTTCTTAATTGCTGAATAATGCATCCATCCCTTAAATTCCACCTCTTAAGGCTGCATTTGTTGTTGTAATAACACATTCACACTTATGGGACTTGAAAATCGCTTCCATTCCAAAAAGAACCAGTATATTCATGGAAACAAGTTCATCTATCCACCTTTGGAACATCAAACCCTTTGAATTTGATTGAACAAGGTGTCCCTGATGATCATTAGCCTTTCTTACATGTATTCTCCCCTTACTTGCAGAATATTGCGTCCATCCCTTCAATTCCACCTCTCAAGGCTCCATTTTTTGTTTTAATAACACATTCACACTTATGGGACTTCAAAATCGCTTCTATTCCAAAAGGAACCAGTATATTCATGGAAACAAGCACATCTGTAGTCCTTTGGATCATCAAACCCATTGCATTTGATTAAACAAGGTGTCGTTGATGATCATTAGCATTTCTTACATGTATTCTCTTCTCAATTGCTGAATAATGAGTCCATCCCTTCATTTTCTCCTCTCAAGGCTGCATTTGTTGTTGTAATAGCACATTCACACTTATGAGACATGAAAATCACTTCTATTCCAAAAAGAACCAGTATATTCATCGAAACAAGCACATCTGTACTCCTTTGGATCATCAAACCCATTGAATTTGATTAAACAAGGTGTCCTTGATGATCATTAGCATTTCTTACATGTATTCTCTTCTTAATTGCTGAATAATGTGGCCATCCCTTCATTTTCTCCTCTCAAGGCTGCATTTGTTGTTGTAATAACACATTCACACTTATGGGACTTGAAAATCGCTTCTAAGCCAAAAAGAACCAGTATATTCATGGATACAAGCACATCTATACTCCATCGGAACATCAAACCCATTGAATTTGATTAAACAATGTGTCCTTGATGATCATTTGCATTTCTTACATCTATTCTCTTCTTAACTGATGAATAATAAGTCCATCCCATCAATTCCACCTCTCAGGTCTCCATTTTTTGTTTTAAAAACACATTGACACGTATGGGACTTGAAAATTGCTTTTATTCCAAAAATAACCAGTATATTCATGGAAACAAGCACATCTATACTCCTTTGGAACATCAAACCCTTTGAATTTGATTAAACAAGGTGTCCTTGATGATCATTAGCATTTCTTACATCTATTCTCTTATTAACTGCTGAATAATGAGGCCATCCCTTCATTTTCTCTTGTCAAGGCTGCATTTGTTGTTGTAATAACACATTCACACTTATGGGAGTTAAAAATCGCTTCTATTCCAAAAAGATGCAGCATATACATGGAAACAAGCCCATCTATATTCCTTCGGAATGTCAAACCCATTCAATTTGATTAAACAAGGTGTCCTTGATGATCTTTAGCATTTCTTTCAACTATACTCTTCTTAGTTGCTGAATAATGAGACCAACCCTTCAATTCCTCCTCTCAAGGCTCCACTTTTTATTGTAATAACACATTCACACTTATGGAACTTGAAAATCACATCTATTCCAAAAAAAACTGGTGTCTTCATGGAAACAAGCACATCTATAACCCTTTGGAACATCAAACCCATTTAATTTGATTAAACAATGTGTCGTTGATGATCATTAGCATTTCTTACATCAATTCTCTTCTTAATTGCCGAATAATGATGCCATCCCTTCATTTTCTCCACTCAAGGCTGTATTTGTTGTTGTAAGAACACATTCACACTTATGGGACATGAAAATTGCTTCCATTGCAAAAAGAACCAGTATGTTCATGGAAACAAGCACATTTATACTCATTTGGAACATCAAACCCATTGAATTTGACTAAACAAGGTGTCCTTGATGATCATTAAAATTTCTCACATCTATTCTCCTCTTAGTTGCGGAATAATGAGACCATCCCTTCATTTTCTCCACTCAAGGATGAATTTTTTGGTGTAATAACACATTCACACTTAAGGGACTCGAAAATTGCTTCTATTCCAAAAAGAAGCAGTATATTCATGGAAACAAGCACATCTATCCACCTTTGGAACACCACACCCATTGAATTTGATTGAACACAGCGTCCTTGATGATCATTAGCCTTTCTTACGTGTATTCTCTTCTTAATAGCTGAATAATGCGTCCATCCCTTCAATTCCACCTCTCAAGGCTCCATTTTTTGTTTTAATCACACATTCACACTTATGGGACCTATAAATCACTTCTATTCCAAAAAGAACCAGCATATTCATGGAAACAAGCACATCTCTCCAACTTTGGAGCATCACAGCCATTGAATTCGATTGAAAAAGGTGTCCTTGAAGATCATCAGCATTTCTTACATGTATTCTATTCTTAATTGCTGAATTATGTGTCCATCCCTTCAATTCCACCTCTCAAGGCTGCATTTGTTTTTGTAATAACACATTCTCACTTATGGGACTTGAAAACCGCTTCTATTCCAAAAAGAACCAGTATATTCATGGAAACAAGCACATCTACACTCCTTTGGAACATCAAACCCATTGCATTTGATTAAACAAGGTGTCGTTGATGATCATTAGCATTTCTTACATGCATTCTCTTCTTACTTGCTGAAAAATGAGGCCATCCCTTCATTTTCTCCTCTCAAGGCTGCATTTGATGTTGTAATAACACATTCACACTTATGGGACTTGAAAATCGCTTCCATTCCAAAACAAACCAGTATATTCAGAGAAACAAGCACATCTATACACCTTTGGAACATCAAACCCATTGAATTTGATTAAGCAAGGTGTCCGTGATGATCATTAGCATTTCTTACACGTATTCTCTTCTTAATTGCTGAATAATGAGTCCATCCCTTCAATTCTCCATCTCAAGGCTCCATTTTTTGTTTTAATAACACATTCACACTTATGGGACTTGAAAATCGCTTCTATTAAAAAAAGAACCAGTATATTCATGGAAACATGCACATCTATACTACTTTGGAACATCAAACCCATTGAATTTGATTAAACAAGGTGTCCTTGATGATCATTAGCATTTCTTACATGTTTTCTCTTCTTAATTGCTGAATAATGAGTCCATCCCATCAATTCTGCCTCTCAAGGCTCCATTTATTGTTGTAATAACACATTCACACTTATGGCACTTCAAAATCACTTCTATACCAAAAAGATGCAGTATACTCATGGAAACAAGCACATCTGTACTCCTTTGGAACATCAAGCCCATTGAATTTGATTAAACAAGGTGTCCCTGATGATCATTAGCATTTCTTACATGTATTCTCTCCTTAATTGCTGAATTATGCGTCCATCCCTTCAATTCCACCTCTCAAGGTTCCATTTTTTGTTTTAAAAACTCAGTGACACTCATGGGACTTGAAAATCGCTTCTATTCCAAAAAGAACCAGTATATTCATGGAAACAAGCACATCTATACTCCTTTGAAGCATCAAACCCATTGAATTTGATTAAACAAGGTGTCCTCGATGATCATTAGCATTTCTTACATCTATTCTCTTCCTAAATGCAGAATAATGAGGCCCACCCTTCATTTTCTCCTCTCAAGGTTGCATTTGTTGTTGTAACAACACGTTCACACCTATGGGACTTGAAAATTGCTTCTATTCCAAAACGAACCAGCATATTCATCGAAACAAGCACATCTCTACTCCTTTGGAACATCAAACCCTTTGAATTTGATTAAACAAGGTGTGCTTGATGATCATTAGCATTTTTTACAAGTATTCTCTTCTTAGTCGCTGAATAATGACTCCATCCCTTTGAATTTGATTAAACAAGGTGTCCTTGATGATCATTAGCATTTCCTACATGTACTCTCATCTTAATTGCCGAATAATGAGGCCATCCCTTCATTTTCTCCTCTCAAGGCTGCATTTGTTGTTGTAATAACACATGCACACTTATGGGACTTGAAAATTGCTTCTACTCCAAAAAGAACCAGCATATTCTTGGAAACAAGCACATCTATACTCCTTTGGAACATCAAACCCATTGAAGTTGATTAAACAGGGTTTGCTTGATGATCATTAGCATTTCTTACATCTCTTCACTTCTGAATTGCTGAATAATGAGGCCATCCCTTCATTTTCTCCACTCAAGGCTGCATCTGTTGTTGTAATAACCCATTCACACCTTTGGGACATGAACATCACTTCTATTCCAAAAAGAACCAGTATATTCATGGAAACAAGTACATCTACACTCCTTTGGAACATCAAACCCATTCAATTTGATAAAACAAGGTGTCGTGGAGGATCATTAGCATTTCATACATGTACTCTCTTCTTAACTACTGAATAATGAGGCCATCCCATCATTTTCTCCACCCAAGGCTGCAGTTGTTGTTGTAATAACTCGTTGACACTTATGGGACTTGAAAATCGCTTCTATTCCAAAAAGAACCAGAATATTCATGGAAACAAGCACATCTATACTCCTTTGGAACATAAAACCCATTGAATTTGATTAAACAAGGTGTCCTTGATGGTCATTAGTATTTCTTACATCTATTCTCTTCTTAATAGCTGAATAATGACCCCATCCCTTGATTTTCTCCACTCAAGGATGCATTCGTTGTTGAAATAGCACATTCACACTTATTGGACTTGAATGTCACTTCTATTCCAAAAAGATGCAGTATATTGATGGAAACAAGCACATCTATACTCCTTTGGAACATCAAACCAATTGAATTTCATTAAACAAGGTGACGTTGATGAACATTAGCTTTTCCTACATGTATTCTCTCCTGAATTGCTGAATAATGAGTCCATCCCATCAATTCCACCTCTCAAGGTTCCATTTTTTGTTTTAATAACACATTCACACTTATGGGACTTAAAAATCGCTTCTATTCCAAAAAGAACCAGTATATTCATGGAAACAAGCACATCTATACTCCTTTGGAACATCAAACCCTTTGAATTTCACTAAACAAGCTATCTTTGATGATCATTAGCATTTTCTCCAATCAAGGCTCCATCTGTTGTTGTAATAAGACATTCACACTTATGGGACTTGAAATCGCTTCTATTCCAAAAAGAACCAGTATATTATTGGAAACAAGCACATCTATACTCCTTTGGAAAATCAAGCCCGTTGATTTTCATTAAACATGGTGTCCCTGATGATCATTAGCATTTCTTACATGTATTCTCCCTTTATTGCCGAATTATGCGTCCATCCCTTCAATTCCACCTCTCAGGGTTCCATTTTTTGTTTAAAAAACTCATTGACGCTTATGGGAATTGAAAATCGCTTCTATTCCAAAAAGAACCAGTATATTCATGGAAACAAGCACATCTATACTCCTTTTGACCATTAAACCCATTGAATTTGATTAAACAAGGTGTCCTTGATGATCGTTAGCATTTCTTACATGTACTCTCTTCTTAATTGCTGAATAATGTGGCCATCCCGTCATTTTCTCCACTCAAGGCTGCATCTGTTGTTGTAATAACACATTCACACTTATGCGACTCGAAAATCGCTTCTATTATAAAAAGAACCAGTATATTCATGGAAACAAGCACATCTATACTCCTTTGGAAAATGAAACCCATTGAATTTGATTAAACAAGTTGTCCTTGATGATCATTAGCATTTCTTACATTTACTCTCTTTTTAATTGCTGAATAATGAGCCCATCCCTTCATTTTCTCCACTCAAGGATGCATTTGTTGTTGTAATAACACATTCACCCTTATGGGATTTGAAAATTGCTTCTATTCCAAAAAGAACCAGTATATTCATGGAAACAAGCATATCTATGCTCCTTTGGAACATCAAACCCGTTGAATTTGATTAAACAAGGTGTCCCTGATGATCATTAGCATTTCTTACATGTATTCTCATCTTCATTGCAGAATAATGAGGCCAACCCTTCATTTTCTCCTCTCCAGGTTGCATTTGTTGTTGTAACAACACATTCACACTTATGATACTTGAAAATTGCTTCTATTCCAAAATGAACCAGTATATTCAAGGAAACAAGCACATATATACTCCTTTGGAATGACAAACCCATTGAATTTGACAAAACAAGGTGTCCTTGATGATCATTAGCATTTCTGACATCTAGTCTCTTCTTAATTGCCGAATAATGAGCCCATCCCTTCATTTTCTCCCCTCAAGGATGCATTTGTTGTTGTAATAACACATTCACACTTATTGATGCGGAACACCCCAAAAAGATGTGGCTTAGGGTGCCAACGCACACAATGAATGAAAGAACAACCAGGAAAACTAAATCAGAGTTTAATAACACAAACCCTAGACCCAATATTCGAAGGAACATGAACCTAGGGTATTCAAGATGGATATGGATGCCACACTCCAGAAAAGAAACGAATTGGGAGTGATAAGTCGATTTGAAGGCCACAAGAAGAATTACCTCTTGATAAGTTCTTTAGTTCTTAAAAGAACCGAGGGAGAAAAGCTCTTGCTTTTTATTTCACTCAAAGTTGTTTGATTTCCAGAACTTACAAGGGGTACCTATTTATAGGCTAAGATGGCAATCTTAAAGAGGCAAAATTCCTAATTAGGAGAAATCCTTATTTTGGAGTAATTTCAGACAAATTCCAGCACATACAATGAACTCCTATTTAGGAGTGATACTATTACTTAGTCTGACCCAGTAAGTAGTCCAATTATATTAATTAGGCCTGGACTCTCTTTAAAACTTGAATTTGCACCATTTGAAGCTTGGTTGGCCTGAATGTCCTGAATCAGCCCATTCAGTGCTTCTTTAATCTTTTTGGCTCTAGCTCGTGTTATTAGGCCTTCTAGAATGTGCAATGGACCTCTTGCATCCGTTGAAGCTCTAGCTCGTGTAATCGGGCCTTCTAGCATGTGCAATGGACCTCTTGCATCCATTGAATTTGATTACACAAGGTGTCCGTGATGATCATTAGCATTTCTTACATCTCTTCTCTTCTTAATTGCTGAATAATGAGGCCATCCCATCATTATCTCCTCTCAAGGCTGCATTTGTTGTTGTAATAACACATTCACACTTATGGGAATTGAAAATTGCTTCTATTTGAAAAAAAACCAGTATATTCACGGAAACAAGCACATCTATACTCCTTTGGAACATCAAACGCATATAATTTGATTAAACAAGGTGCCCTTGATGATCATTAGCATTTCTTACATCTATTCTCTTCTTAATTGCTTAATAATGAGGCCAACAAATCATTTTCCGATCTGAAGGCTGCATTTGTTGTTGTAATAACACATTCACACATATGGGACTTGAAAATCGATTCTATTCCAAAAATAACCAGTATATTCATGGAAACAAGCACATCTATACTCTTTTGCAACATCAAACCCATTGAATGTGATTAAACAAGGTGTTGTTGATGATCATTAGCATTCCCTACATGTATTCTCTCCTTAATTGGTGAATAATGCGTCCATCCCTTCAATTCCACCTCCCAAGGTTCCATTTTTTCTTTTAAAAACACTTTGACACTTATGGGACTTCAAAATCGCTTCTATTCCAAAAAGAACCAGAATATTGATGGAAACAAGTACATCTATACTCCTTTGGAACATCAAACCCATTGAATTTGGTTAAACAAGGTGTCCTTGATGATCATTAGCATTTCCTACATTTATTTTCTTCTTAATTGCTGAATAATGAGGCCATCCCTTCATTTTCTCCTCTCAAGGCTGCATTTGTTGTTGTAATAACACATTTACACTTATGGGACATGAAAATGGCTTGTATTCCAAAAAGAAGCAGTATATTAATGGAAACAAGCTCATCTATACGCCTTTGGAACATCAAACACATTGAATTTGATTGAACAATGTGTCCTTGATGATCATTAGCATTTCTTACTTCTATTCTCTTCTTACTTGCTGAATAATGTGTCCATCTCATCAATTCAACCTCTCAAGGCTCCATTTTTTCTTTTAATAACACATCCACACATACGGCACTTGAAAATCCCATCTATTCCAAAAAGAACCAGTATATTCTTGGAAACAAGGACATCTATTCTCATTTGGAACATGAAACCCATTGAATTTCATCAAACAAGGTGTCCTTCATGATCATTAGCATTTCTTACATCTATTCCCTCCTTAATTGCAGAATAATGAGGCCAACCCTTCATTTTCTCCTCTCAAGGCTGCATTTGTTGTTGTAACAGCACATTCACATTTATGGGACTTGAAAATTGCTTCTATACCAAAAGAAGCAGTATATTATTGGAAACAAGCACATCTATATTCCTTTGGAACATCAAACCCATAGAATTTGATCAAACAACGTGTCGTTGATGATCATTAGCATTTCTAACATCTATTCACTTCTTAATTGCTGAATAATGAGGCCATCCCTTCATTTTCTCCTCTCAAGGCTGCATTTGTTGTTGTAATAACACATTCACACTTATGGGACTTGAAAATTGCTTCTACTCCAAAAAGAACCTGTATATTCATGGAAACAAGCACATCTAAACACCATTGGGACATCAAACCCAATGAATTTGATTCAACAAGGTGTCCTTGATGATCATTAGCATTTCTTCCATCTCTTCTCTTCTTAATTGCTGAATAATGAGGCCATCCCTTCATTTTCTCCCCTCAAGGCTGCATTTGTTGTTGTAATAACACATTCACACTTATGGGACTTGAAAATCACTTCTATTAAAAAAAAAGCAGTATATTCATCGAAACAAGTGCATCTACACTCCTTTGGAACATCAAACCCATTGCATTTGATTAAAGAAGGGGTCCTTGATGATCATTAGCATTTCTTACATCTCTTCTCTTCTTAATTGCTGAATAATGAGGCCATCCCTTCATTTTCTCCTCTTAAGGCTGCATTTCTTGTTGTCATAACACATTCACACTTATGGAACTTGAAAATCGCTTCTATACCAAAAAGAACCAGTATATTCATCTAACCAAGCTCATCTAGACTCCTTTGGAGCATCAAACCCATTGAATTTGATTAAACAAGGTGTCCTTGATGATCATTAGCATTTCTTACATGTATTCTCTGCTTAATTGCTGAATAATGCGTCCATCCCTTCAATTCCACCTCTCAAGGTTCCATTTTTTGTTTTCATAACACATTCACACTTATGGGACTTGAAATCACTTCTATGCCAATAAGATGCAGTATATTCATGGAAACAAGCACTTCTATACTCCTTTGGAACATCAAAACCATTGAATTTGAATAAACAAGGTGTCCTTCATGATCATTAGCATTTGTACATGTATTCTCTTCTTAATTGCTGAATAATGAGGCCATCCCTTAATTTTCTGCTCTCAAGGAAGCATTTGTTGTTGTGATAACATATTCACACTTATGGAACATTAAAATCCCTTCTATACCAAAAACAAGCAGTATATTCATGGAAACAACCACATCTATACTCCTTTGGAACATCAAACACATTGAATTTGATTAAACAAGGTGTCCTTGATGATAATTAGCATTTCATACATGTATTCTCGTCTTAATTGGTGAATCATCAATCCACCCCATCAATTCCACCTTTCAAGGCTCCATTTTTTATTTTAGTAACACATTCACACTTATGGAACTTGAAAATCGCTTCTATACCAAAAGAAACAGTATATTCATGGAAACAAGCACTTCCATATTTCTTTGGAACATCAAAGCCTTTGAATTTGATTAAACAAGGTGTCCTTGATGATCATTAGCATTTCTTACATGTATTCTCTCCTTATTTCGTGAATAATGATGCCATCCCTTCATTTTCTCCTCTCAAGGCTGCATTTGTTGTTGTAATAACACATTCACACTTATGGAGCTTGAAAATCGCTTTTATACCAAAAAGAAGCAGTATATTCATAGAAACAACCACATCTATACTCCTTCGGAACATCAAACCCATTGAATTTGATTAAACAAGGTGTCCTTGATGATCATTAGCATTTCTTACAGGTATTCTCTCCTTAATTGCTGAATAATGCGTCTATCCCTTCAATTCCACCTCTCAAGGTTCAATTTTTTGTTTTAATTACACATTGACACTTAGGGGACTTGAAAATCGCTTCTTTTCCAAAAAGAACCAGTATATTCATGGAAACAAGCACATCTATACTCCTTTGGAACATCAAACCCATTGAATTTGATTAAACAAGGTGTCCCTGATGATCATTAGCATTTCTTACATGTATTCTCTCCTTAATTGCTGAATAATGAGGCCATCCCTTCATTTCTCCTCTCAAGGCTGCATTTGTTGTTGTAAGAGCACATTCACTCTTACGGGACTTGAAAATCGCTTCTATTCCAAAAAGAACCTGTGTATTCATGGAAATAAGCACATCTATACTCCTTTGGAACATCAAACCCATTGAATTTCATTAAAGATGGTGACCTTGATGATCATTAGCATTTCTTACATCTCTTGTCATCTTAATTGCTGAATAATGAGGCCATCTCTTCATTTTATCCTCTCAAGGCTGCATTTGTTGTTGTAATAACACATTTATACTTGTGGGACTTGAAAATCGCTTCAATTCCAAAAAGAACCAGTATATTCATTGAAACAAGCTCATCTATACTCCTTTGGAACATCAAACCCACTGAATTTGATTAAACAATATGTCCTTGATCATCATTAGCATATCCTACATGTATTCTCTTCTTAATTCCTGAATAATGGGGCCATCCCTTCATTTTCTCTTCTCATGGCTGCATTTGTTGCTGTAATAACACATTCACACTTATGGGACTTGAAAATCGCTTCTATTCCAAAAAGAACTAGTATATTCATCGAAACAAGCGCATCTATACTCCTTTGGAACAACAAACCCATTGAATTTGATTAAAGAAGGTGTCCTTGATGATCTTTAGCATTTCGTACATCTCATCTCTTCTTAATTGTTGAATAATGAGGCCATCCCTTCATTTTCTCCCCTCAAGGCTGGATTTGTTGTTGTAATAACACATTCACACTTATGGGACTTGAAAATCGCTTCTATTCCAAAAAGAACTAGTATATTCATCGAAACAAGCGCATCTATACTCCTTTGGAAGAACAAACCCATTGAATTTGATTAAAGAAGGTGTCCTTGATGATCATTAGCATTTCTTAGATCTCTTCTCTTCTTAATTGCTGAGTAATGAGGCCATCCCTTCATTTTCTCCTCTCAATGCCGCATTTGTTGTTGTAATAACAAATTCACACTGATGGAACTTTAAAATTGCTTCTATACCAAAAAGAAGCAGTATTATCATGGAAACAAGTACATCGATACTCCTTTGGAACATCAAACCCATTGAATTTCGAAGAAGAAGGTGTCCTTGATGATCATTTGCATTTCATACATGTATTCTCTTCATAATTGCTGAATAATGAGGTCATCCCTTCATTTTCCCCCTCTCAATGCTGCATTTGTTGTTGTAATAACACATTCACATTTATGGGACTTGAAAATCGCTTCTATTCTAAAAAGAACCAGTATATTCATGGAAACAAGCACATCTATACTCCTTTGGAACATCAAACCCATTGAATTTGATTAAACAAGGTGTACTTGATGATCATTTGCATTTATTACATGTATTCTCTTCTTAATTGCTGAATAATGAGGCCATCTTTTCATTTTCTCCTCTCAATGCTGCATTTGTTGTTGTAATAACACTTTTGCACTTATGGAAATTTAAAATTGCTTCTATACCGAAAAGAAGCAGTATTATCATGGAAACAAGTACATCGATACTCCTTTGGAACATCAAACCCATTGAATATTGAAAAACAAGTTGTCCTTGATGATCATTTACATTTCATACATGTATTCTCTTCATAATTGCTGAATAATGAGCTCATCCCGTCATTTTCTCCTCTCAATGCTGCATTTGTTGTTGTAATAACACATTCACACTTATGGGACTTGAAAATCGCTTCTATTCCAAAACAAACCAATACATTCATGGAAACAAGCACATCTATACTCCTTTGGAACATCAAACCCATTGAATTTGATTAAACAACGTGTCCTTGATGATCATTAGCATTTCTTACATGTATTCTCTCCTTAATTGCTGAATAATGCGTCCATCCCTTCAATTCCACCTCTCAAGGTTCCATTTTTTGTTTTAATAACACATTCACAGTTATGGGACTTGAAAATCGCTTTTATACCAATAAGATGCAGTATATACATGGAAACAAGCACTTCTATACTCCTTTGGTACATCAAACCCATTGAATTTGATTAAACAAGGTGTCCTTGATGATCATTAGCATTTCGTACATGTATTCTCTTCTTAATTGCGGAATAATGAGGCCATCCCTTCATTTGCTCCTCTCAAGGCAGCATTTGTCATTGTAATAACATATTCACACTTATGGAACATTAAAATCCCTTCTATACCAAAAACAAGCAGTATATTCATGGAAACAACCACATCTATACTCCTTTGGAACATCAAACCCATTGAATTTGATTAAACAAGGTGTCCTTGATGATAATTAGCATTTCTTACATGTATTCTCTTCTTAATTGGGGAATAATCCGTCCCTTCCCTCAATTTCACCTCTCAAGGCTCCATTTTTTGTTTTAATAACACATTCACACTTATGGAACTTGAAAATCGCTTCTTTACCAAAAGAAGCCGTATATTCATGGAAACAAGTACTTCTATACTATTTTGGAACATAAAAACCATTGAATTTGATTCAACAAGGTATCCTTGAAGATCATTAGCATTTCTTACTTGTATTCTCTTCTTAATTGGTGAATAATCAGTCCATCCCATCAATTCCACCTCTCAAGGTTCCATTTTTTGTTTTAATAACACATTCACACATATGGAACTTTAAAATCGCTTCTATACCAAAAAGAAGCAGTATATTCATGGAAACAAGCACATCTATACTCCTTCTGATGCGGAAAACCCCAAAAAGACATGGCTTAGGGACCCAACGCACACAATGAATCAAAGATCAACTAGGAAAGCTAAATCAGAGTTTAATAACACAAACCCAAGACCCAATATTCGAAGGAACACGAACCTAGGGTATTCAAGATGGACATGGACGCCACACTCTAGAAAAGGAAGGAATTGGGAGTGATAAGTCGATTTGAATGCCACAAGAAGAAGTACCTCTTGATAAGTTCTTCAGTTCTTAAAAGAACCGAGGGAGAAAAACCCTTGCTTTCTATTTTACTCAAAGTTGTCTGATTTCCAAAGCTTACAAGGGGTGCCTATTTATAGGCTTAGATAGCAATCGTAAAGGGGTGTAAAATTCCTATTTAGGAGAAATCCTTATTTTGGAGGAATTTCGGAATAATTCCAGCACATACAATGAACTCCTATTTAGGAGTGAATGTTATCACTTAGTTTGACCCATTAAGTAGTCCAATTATATTAATTAGGCCTAGACTCTCTTTAAAACTTGAATTCGCACCATTTGAAGCCTAGTTGGCCTGAATGTCAAAAATCAGCCTATTTAGTGTTTCTTTAATCTTTCTGGCCCTAGCTCGTGTTATTGGGCCTTGTGGAATGTGCAATGGACCTCTAGCATCCATTGAATCTCTAGCTCGTGTTATTGGGCTTTCTGGAATGTGCAATGGACCTCTTGTATCAATTGAAGTTCTAGCTTGGGTTATTGGGCCTTCTTGAATGTGTGATGGACTTTTGTGTATCCTTTGAAGCCTTGCACCCTTCATCTCTACCGTTCTCATCACCTTCGGAACATTAAACCCATTGAATTTGATTAAACAAGGTGTGCTTCATGATGATTAGCATTTCTTACAAGTATTCTCCTCTTAGTTGCTGAATAATGAAACCATCCCTTCAATTGCTCCTCCCAAGGCTCCACGTTTTGTTGTAATAACACATTCACACTTATGGCACCTGAAAATCGCTTCAATTCCAAAAAGAACCAGTATATTCATGGAAACTGGCACATTTATACTCCTTTGGAACATCAAACCCATTGAATTTGATTAAACAAGGTGTCCTTGATGATCATTAGCATTTCTTACATCTATTCTCTTATTCATTGCTGAATAATGAGGCCATCCCTTCATTTTCTCCTCTCAAGGCTGCATTTGTTGTTGTAATAACACATTCACACTTATGGGACTTGAAAATCGAATCTATTCCAAAAAGAACCAGTATATTCATAGAAACAAGCACATCTATACTCCTCTGGAACATCAAACCCATTGAATTTGATTGAAGAAGGTGTCCCTGATGATCATTAGCATTTCTTACATCTCTTCTCTTCCTAATTGCTGAATAATGAGGCCATCCCTTCATTTTCTCCTCTCAATGCTGCATTTGTTGTTGTAATAACACATTCACACTTATGGGACTTGAAAATTGAATCTATTCCAAAAAGAACCAGTATATTCATAGAAACAAGCACATCTATACTCCTCTGGAACATCAAACCCATTGAATTTGATTGAAGAAGGTGTCCCTGATGATCATTTGCTATTCTTGCATGTATTCTCTTCTTAATTGCTGAATAATGAGGCCATCCCTTCATTTTCTCCTCTCAATGCTGCATTTGTTGTTGTAATAACACATTCACACTTATGGAACTTGAAAATCGCTTCTATTCCTAAAAGTACCAGTATATTTATGGAAACATGCACATTTATACTCCTTTGGAACATCAAAACCATTGAATTTGATTAAACAAGCTGTCCTTGATGATCATTGGCATTTCTTACATGTATTCTTTTCTTAGTTGCTGAATAATGAGACCATTGCTTCAATTCCTCCACTTAAGGCTCCACTTTTTGTTGTAATAACATATTCACACTTCTGGGACTTGAAAATCGCTTCTATTCCAAAAATAACCAGTATATTCATGGAAATAAGCACATCTATACCCCTTTGGAACATCAAACCCATTGAATTTGATTAAACAAGGTGTCCTTGATGATCATTTGCATTTCCTACATGTATTCTCTTCTTAATTGCTGAATAATAAGTCCATCCCATCAATTCCACCTCTCAGGGCTCCATTTTTTGTTTTAATAACTCATTCACACTTATGGAACTTGAAGATCACTTCTATACCAAAAAGAAGCAGTATATTCATGGAAACAAGCACTTCTATACTCCTTCGGAACTTCAAACCCATTGAATTTGATTAAACATGGACTCCCTGATGATCATTAGCATTTCTTACATCTCTCCTCTTCTTAATTGCTGAATAATGACTCCATCCCTTCAGTTCTGCCTCTGAAGGCTCCATTTTTTGTTGTAATAACACATTCACACTTATGGAAATTGAAAATCGCTTCCATACCAATAAGAAGCAGTATATTCATGGAAACAAGCACTTCTATACTTCTTTGGAACATCAAACCCTTTGAATTTGATTATACAAGCTGTCCTTGATGATCATTAGCATTTCTCACATGTATCCTCTTCTTAATTGCTGAATAATGAGGCCATCCCTTCATTTTCTCCTCCCAATGCTGCATTTGTTGTTGTAATAACACATTCACACTTATGGGACTTCAAAATCGCTTCTATTCCAAAAAGAACCTGTATATTCATGGGAACAAGCACATCTATACTCCTTTGGAACAACAAACCAAATGAATTTGATTAGACAAGGTGTCCTTGATGATCATTAGGATTTCTTACATGTACTCTCTTCTTAATTGCTGAATAATGAGGCCATCCCTTCATTCTCTCCACTCAAGGCTGCATTTGTTGTTGTAATAACACATTGACAATTATGGGACTTCAAAATCACTTCTATTCCAAAAAGAACCAGTATATTCATGGAAACAAGCTCATCTACACTCCTTTGGAACATCAAACCCATTGAGTTTGATTAAACAACGTGTCCTTGATTATCATTAGCATTTCTTTCATGTATTCTCTTCTTATTTGCTGAATAATGTGTGCATCTCTTCAATTGAACCTCTCAAGTCTCCATTTTTTGTTTTAATAACACACGCACACTTATGGCACTTAAAAATCCCTTCTATTCGTAAAAGAACCAGTATATTCACGGAAACAAGGACATCTATTCTCGTTTGGAACGTCAAACCCATTGAATTTTATTAAACAAGGTGCCCGTGACGATCATTAGCTTTTCTTACATCTATTCTCTTCTGAATTGCTGAATAATGACGCCATCCGTTCATTTTCTCCTCTCAACGCTGCATTTGTTGTTGTAATAACACATTTAAACTTATGGGACTTGAAAACCACATCTATTCCAAAAAGAATCAGTATATTCATGGAAACAAGCACATCTGTACTCCTTTGGAACATCAAGCCCATTGCATTTGATTAAACAAGGTGTCGTTGATGATCATTAGCATTTCTTACATGTATTCTCTTCTTAATTACTGAATAATGAGGTCATCCCTTCATTTTCTCCTCTCAAGGCTGCATTTGTTGTTGTAATAACACTTTCACACTTATGAGACTTGAAAATCGCTTCTCTTCCAAAAAGAACCTGTATATTCATGGAAACAAGAACATCTGTACTCCTTTGGAATATCAAACCCGTTCAATTTGATTAAACAAGCTGGCCCTAATAACACATTCACACTTCTGGGACATGAAAATCGATCCTATTCCAAAAAGAACCAGAATATTCATGGAAATAAGCACATCTATACTGCTTTGGAACATCAAACCCACTGAATTAGATTGAACAAGGTGTCCTTGATGATCATTAGCATTCCTTACATCTCTTCACTTCTTAAGAGCGGAATAATGAGGCCATCCCTTCAATTTCTCCACCCAAGGCTGCATTTGTTGTTGTAATAACACATTCACACTTATGGGACTTGAAAATCGCTTCTATTCCAAAAGGAACCAGAATAGTCATGCAAATAAGTACATCTATACTCCTTTGGAACACCAAACCCATTGAATTTGATTAAACAAGGTGTCCTGGATGATGATTAGCATTTCTTACATCCATTCCCGTCTTAATTGCTGAAGAATGAGGCCATCCCTTCATTTTCCCCTCTCAAGGCTGCATTTGATGTTATAATAACACATTCACACTTATGGGACTTGAAAATCGCTTCTATTCCAAAAAGAACCAGTATAGGCAAGCACATCTATACTGCTTTGGAACATCAAACCCACTGAATTAGATTAAAAAAGGTGTCCTTGATGATCATTAGCATTTCCTACATGTATTCTCTTCTTAATTGCTGAATAATGAGGCCATCCCTTCATTTTCTCCGCTCAAGGCTGCATTTGTTGTTGTAATAACACATTCACACTTATGGGACTTGAAAATCACTTCTATTTCAAAAAGAACCAGAATAGTCATGCAAATAAGCACATCTATACTCCTTTGGAACTTCAAACCCATTGAATTTGATTAAACAAGGTGTCCTGGATGATGATTAGCATTTCTTACATCTATTCCCTTCTTAATTGCTGAATAATGAGGCCATCCCTTAATTTTCTCCTCTCAAGGCTGCATTTGTTGTTATAACAACACATTCGCACTTATGGAACTTGAAAATCGCTTCTATTCCAAAAAGAACCAGTATATTCATGGAGGCAAGCACATCTATACTGCTTTGGAACATCAAACCCACTGAATTAGATTAAACAAGGTGTCCTTGATGATCATTAGCTTTTCTTACATGTATTCTCTCCTTAATTGCTGGATAATGCCTCCGTCCCTTCACTTCCACCTCTCAAGGCTCCATTTTTTCTTTTAATAACACATTCACACTTATGGCACTTGAAAATCGCTTCTATTCCAAAAAGGACCAGAATAGTCATGGAAATAAGCACATCTATACTCCTTTGGAACATCAAACCCATTGAATTTGATTAAACAATGTGTCATTGATGATCATTAGCATTTCCTTCATGTATTCTCTCAAGGTTCCATTTTTTCTTTTAAAAACACATTGACACTTATGGGACTTGAAAATCGCTTCTATTCCAAAAAGAACCGGTATATTCATGGAAATAAGCACATCTATACTCCTTTAGAACATCAAACCCACTGAATTTGATTAAAGAAGGTGTCCTTGATGATCATTAGCATTTCTTACATCTCTTCTCTTCTTAATTGCTGAATAATGAGGCCATCCCTTCATTTTCTCCCCTCAAGGCTGCATTTGTTGTTATAACAACACATTCACATTTATGGAACTTGAAAATCGCTTCTATTCCAAAAAGAACCAGTATATTCATGGAGGCAAGCACATCTATACTGCTTTGGAACATCAAACCCACTGAATTAGATTAAACAAGGTGTCCTTGATGATCATTAGCTTTTCTTACATGTATTCTCTCCTTAATTGCTGGATAATGCCTCCGTCCCTTCACTTCCACCTCTCAAGGCTCCATTTTTTCTTTTAATAACACATTCACACTTATGGCACTTGAAAATCGCTTCTATTCCAAAAAGAACCAGAATAGTCATGGAAATAAGCACATCTATACTCCTTTGGAACATCAAACCCATTGAATTTGATTAAACAATGTGTCATTGATGATCATTAGCATTTCCTTCATGTATTCTCTCAAGGTTCCATTTTTTCTTTTAAAAACACATTGACACTTATGGGACTTGAAAATCGCTTCTATTCCAAAAAGAACCGGTATATTCATGGAAATAAGCACATCTATACTCCTTTAGAACATCAAACCCACTGAATTTGATTAAAGAAGGTGTCCTTGATGATCATTAGCATTTCTTACATCTCTTCTCTTCTTAATTGCTGAATAATGAGGCCATCCCTTCATTTTCTCCCCTCAAGGCTGCATTTGTTGTTGTAATAACACATTCACACTTATGGGACCTGAAAATCGCTTCTATTCCAAGAAGAACCAGTATATTCATGGAAACAAGCACATCTATACACCTTTGGAACATCAAACCCATTGAAGTTGATTAAACAAGGTGTCCTTGATGATCATTAGCATTTCTTACATCTATTCTCTTCTTAATTGCTGAATAATGACGCCATCCCTTCTTTTTCCCCTCTCCAGGCTGCGTTTGTCGTTCTATGAACACATTCGCACTTATGCCACTTGAACATCGCTTCTATTCCAAAAAGAACCAGTATATTCATGGAGGCAAGCACATCTATACTCCTTTGGAACATCAAAACTTTTGAATTTGGTTAAACAAGGTGTCCTTGACGATCATTAGCATTTCCTACATGTATTCTCTTCTTAATTGCTCAATAATGAGGCCATCCCTTCATTTTCTCCACTCAAGGCCGCATTTGTTGTTGTAATAACACATTCACACTTATGGGACTTGAAAATCGCTTCTATTCCAAAAAGAACTAGTATATTCGTCGAAACAAGCGCATCTATACGCCTTTGGAACATCAAACCCATTGAATTTGATTAAAGAAGGTGTCCTTGATGATCATTAGCATTTCTTACATCTCTTCTCTTCTTAATTGCTGAATAATGAGGCCATCCCATCATTTTCTCCCCTCAAGGCTGCATTTGTTGTTGTAATAACGCATTCACACTTATAGGACTTGAAAATCCCTTCTATTCGAAAAAGAACCAGTATATTCATGGAAACAAGCACATCTATACTCCTTTGGAACATCAAACCCATTGAATTTGTTTAAGCAAGGTGTCCTTGATTATCATTAGCATTTCTTACATGTATTCTCTTCTTAAATGCTGAATAATGAGCCCATCCCTTCATTTTGCCCTCGCCAGGCTGCATTTGTCCTTCTATGAACACATTCGCACTTATGGCACTTGAAAATCGCTTCTATTAGAAAAAGAAGCAGTATATTCAAGGAAACAAGCCCATCTATACTCCTTTGGAACATCAAACCCATTGAATTTTATTAAAGAAGCTGTCCTTGATGATCATTACCATTTCCTACAAGTATTCTCCTCTTAGTTGCATTTCCTACATGTATTCTCTCTTTAGTTTGTGAATAATGCCTCCATCGCTTCAATTCCACCTCTCAAGGCTCCATTTTTTCTTTTAAAAACACTTTGACACTTATGGGACTTGAAAATCGCTTCTATTCCAAAAAGAACTAGTATATTCATGGACACAAGCACTTCTTTACTCTTTTGCAACATCAAACCCAGTGAATTTGATTAAACAAGGTGTCCTTGATGATCTTTAGCATTTCTTACATCTATTCTGAATTGCAGAATAATGAGGCCATCCATTCATTTTCTCCACCCAAGGCTGCATTTGTTGTTGTAATAACACATTCACACTTATGGGACTTGAAAATCGCTTCTTTTCCAAAAAGAACAAATATATACAAGGAGACAAGCACATCTATACTGCTTTGGACCGTCAAACACATTGAATTTGAGTAAACAAGGTGCCCTTGATGATCATTAGCATTTCTTACATTTATTCTCTTCTTAATTACTGAGTAATGCATCCATCCCTTCAATTTCACCTCTCAAGGCAGCATTTGTTGTTGTAATAACTCATTCACACTTGTGGAACATTAAAATCCCTTCTATACCGAAAAAAAACCAGTATATTCATGGAAACAAGCACATCTACTCTATTGGAACATCAAACCCAATGAATTTGATAAAACAAGGTGTCCTTGATGATCATTAGTATTTCTTACATCTATTCTCTTCTTAACTGCTGAATAATGAGGCCAACCCTTCATTTGCTCCTCTCAAGGCTGCATTTGTTGTTGTAATAACACATTGACACTTATGGGACTTGAAAATCGCTTATACTCCAAATAGAACCAGTCTATTTATGGAAACAGGCACATCTATACTCCTTTGGAACATCAAACCCACGGAATTTGATTAAAGAAGGTGTCCTTGATCATCATTAGCATTTCTTACATCTCTTCTCTTCTTAATTGCTGAATAATGTGGCCATCCCTTCATTTTCTCCTCTCAAGGCTGCATTTGTTGTTGTAATAACACATTCGCACTTATGGGACTTGAAAATCGCTTCTAATCCAAAAAGAACCAGTATATTCATGGAAACAAGCACATCTATACTCCTTTGGAAGATCAAACCCATTGAATTTCATTAAACAAGGTGTCGTTGATGATCATTAGCATTTCCTACATGTATTCTCTTCTTCATTGCTGAATTGTGAGGGCCCTTCATTTCCTCCTTTCAAGGGTGCATTTGTTGTTGTAATAACACATTCACACTGATGTGACTTGCAAATTTCTTCTATTCCAAAAAGAACCAGTATATTCATGGAAACAAGTACATCTATACTCCTTCGGAATAACAAACCCATTGTATTTGATTAAACATGGTGTACTTGAGGATCATTAGCATGTCTTACATGTATTCTCTTCCTAATTGCTGAATAATGATTCGATCCCTTCAATTCCACCTCTCAAGGCTCCATTTTTTGTTTTAATAAAACATTCACACTTATGGAAATTGAAAATCGCTTCAACACCAAAAAGAAGCAATATATTCATGGAAACAAGTGCATCTATACCACTTTCGAACATCAAACCCATTGAATATGATTAAACAAGGTGTCGTTGATGATCATTTGCATTTCTTACATGTATTCGCTTCTTAATTGCTGAATAATGAGGCATCCCTTCATTTTCTCCACTCAAGGGTGCATTTGTTGTTGTAATAAAACATTCACACTTATGGGACTTGAAAATCGCTTCTATTCCAAAATGAACCAGTATATTCATGGAAGCAAGAACATCTATACTCCTTTGGAACAACAAACCCATTGAATTTGACTAAACAAGGTGTCCTTGATGATCATTAGCATTTCTTACATCTATTCTTTTCTTACTAGCTGAATAATGAGGCCATCCCTTCATTTTCTCCTCTCAAGTATGCATTTGTTGTTGTAATAACAAATTCACACATATGGGACTTGAAAATCGCTTCTTTTCGAAAAAGAAGCAGTATATTCATGGAAACAACCACTTCTATACTCCTTTGGAACATCAAACCCATTGAATTTGATTAAACAAGGTGTCCTTGAACATCATTAGCATTTCGTACGTCTATTCTCTTCTTAATTGCTGAATTATGTGGCCATCCCTTCATTTTCTCCTCTCAAGGCTGCATTTGTTGTTGTAATAACATATTCACACTTATGGGACTTCAAAATCGCTTCTATTCCAAAAAGAACCTGTATATTCATGGAAACAAGCACATCTATACTCCTTTGGAACATCAAACCGAATGAATTTCATTAAACAAGGTGTCCCTGATGATCATTAGCATTTCTTACATCTCATCTCTTCTTAATTGCTGAATAATGAGGCCATCTCTTCATTTTCTCCTCTCAAGGCTGCATTTGTTGTTGTAATAACACATTCACACTTATGGGACTTGAAAATTGCTTCTATTCCAAAATGAACCAGTATATTCATGGAAGCAGAGAACATCTATACACCTTTGGAACAACGAACCCATTGAATTAGACTAAACAAGGTGTCCTTGATGATCATTAGCATTTCTTACATCTATTCTCTTCTTACTAGCTGAATAATGAGGCCATCCCTTCATTTTCTCCTCTCAACGATGCAATTGTTGTTGTAATAACACATTCACACTTATGGGACTTGAAAATCGCTTCTATTCCAAAAAGAACTAGTATATTCATCGAAACAAGCGCAATTATACTCCTTTGGAACATTAAACCCATTGAATTTGATTAAAGAAGGTGTCCTTGACGATCATTAGTATTTCTTACATCTCTTCTCTACTTAATTGCTGAATAATGAGGCCATCCCTTCACTTCCACCTCTCAAGGCTCCATTTTTTGTTTTAATAACACATTCACACTTACGGAACTTGAAAATCGATTCTATTGCAAAAAGAACCAGTATATTCTTGGAAACAAGCACATCTATACTCCTTTGGAACATCAAACCCATTGAATTTGAATAAACAAGGTGTCCTTGATGATCATTTGCATTTCTTACATGTATTCTCTTCTTAATTGCTGAATAATGATGCCATCCCTTCATTTTCCCTTCTCAAGGCTGCATTTGTTGTTGTAATAACACATTCACAATTATGGGACTCGAAAATCGCTTCTATTAAAAAAAGAACCAGAATATTCATGGAAACAGGCACATCTATACTCCTTTGAAACATCCCACCCATTGAATTTGGTTAAACAAGGTGTCCTTGACAATCATTAGCATTTCCTACATGTATTGTGTTCTTAATTGCTGAATAATGAGGCCATCCCTTCATTTTCTCCTCTCAAGGCTGCATTTGTTGTTGTAATAACACATTTACACTGATGGGATATGAAAATCGCTTCTAATCCGAAAAGAACCAGAATATTCATAGAAACAAGCACGTCTATACTCCTTTGGAACACCAAACCCATTGAATTTGGTTAAACAAGGTGTCCTTGATGATCATTAGCACTTCTTCCACGTATTCTCTTCTGAATTGCTGAATAATGAGGCCATCCCTTCATTTTCTCCTCTCAAGGCTGCATTTGTGGTTGTAACAACACATGCACACTTATGGGACTTGAAAATTGCTTCTATTCCAAAATGAACCAGTATATCCATGAAAACAAGCACATCTATCCTCCTTTGGAACATCAAATGCATTGAATTTGATGAAACAAGGTGTCCTTGATGATCATTAGATTTCTTTCATCTATTCTCTTCTTAATTACTGAATAATGAGGCCATCCCTTCAATTCCACCTCTCAAGGTTCCATTTTTTTGTTTTAATAACACATTCACACTTATGGGACTTCAAAATCGCTTCTATTCCAAAAAGAACCAGAATATTCATGGAAACAAGCACATCTATACTACTTTGGAACATCAAACCCATTGAATTTGGTTAAACAAGGTGTCCTTGATGATCATTAGCATTTCCTACATGTATTCTCTTCTTAATTGCTGAATAATGAGGCCATCCCTTCATTTTCTCCTCTGAATGCTGCATTTGTTGTTGTAATAGCACATTCACACTTATGGGACTTGAAAATGGCTTCTATTGCAAAAAGAACCAGGATATTTATGGAAACAAGCACATCTATACACGTTTGGAACATCAAACCCCTTGAATTTGATTAAACAACGTGTCCTTGATGATCATTACCATTTCTTACATGTATTCTCTTCTTAATTGCTGAATAATGGGCCCATCCCTTCATTTTCTCCTCTCAAGGCTGCATTTCTTGTTGTAATAACACATTCACACCTATGGGACTTGAAAATCGCATCTATTCTGAAAAGAACCAGTATATTCATGGAAACAAGCACATCTATACTCCTTCGGAACATCAAACCCATTGATTTTGTATAAACAAGGTGTCCTTGATGATCATTTGCATTTCTTACATGTATTCTCTTCTTAATTGCTGAATAATGAGGCCATCCCTTCATTTTCTCCACTCAATGCTGCATTTGTTGTTGTAATAACACATTCACACTTATGGAACTTTAAAATTGCTTCTATACCAAAAAGAAGCAGTATTATCATGGAAACAAGTACATTGATACTCCTTTGGTGCATCAAACCCATTGAATTTCGAAAACAAGGTGTCCTTGATGATCATTTGCATTTCTTACATGTATTCTCTTCTTAATTGCTGAATAATAAGTCCATCCCATCAATTCCACATCTCAGGCTCCATTNGTCCTTGATGATCATTAGCATTTCTTACATCTATCCTTTTCTTAATTGCTGAATAATGAGGCCATCCCTTCATTTTCTCTTCTGAAGGCTGCATTTGTTGTTGTAACAACATATTTACACTTATGAGACTTCAAAATCGCTTCTATTCCAAAAAGCACCAGTATATTGATGGAAACAAGCACATCTATACTCCTTTGGAACATCAAACCCATTGAATATGATTAAGGAAGGTGTCCTTGATGATCATTCGCATTTCCTACATGTATTCTCTCCTTAATTGCTGAATAATGCGTCCATCCCTTCAATTCCACCTCTAAAGGTTCCATTTCTTGTTTTAATTATACATTGACATTTATGGGACTTGAAAATCACTTCTTTTCCAAAAAGAACCAGTATATTCATCGAAACAAGCACATTTATACTCCTTTTGAACATCAAACCCATTGAATTTGATTAAATAAGGTGTCCTTGATGATCATTACCATTTCTTACATGTATTCTCTCCTTTGTTGCTGAATAATGCGTCCATCCCATCAATTCGACCTCTCAAGGTTCCATTTGTTGTTTTAATAACACATTCACACTTATGGGACAAGCACATCTATTTTCCTTTGGAACATCAAACCTAATGAATTTTATTAAACAAGGTGTCCTAGATGATCATTAGCATTTCTTACATCTATTCTCTACTTAATTGCCGATTAATGAGGCTGTCCCTTCATTTTCTACTCTCAAGGCTGCATTTGTTGTTGTAACAACACATTCACACTTTTGAGACTTGAAAATCACTTCTACTCTGAAAAGAACCAGTATATTCATGCAAACAAGCACACCTACACTCCTTTGGAACATCAAACCCATTGAATTTGATTAAACAAGGTGTCCTTGATGATCATTAGCATTTCTTACATGTATTCTCTTCTTAATTGCTGAATAATGAGGCCATCCCTCCCTTTTATCCTCTCAAGGCTGCATTTGTTGTTGTAACAACACATTCACACTTATGGGACATGAAAATCGCTTCTATTCGAAAAAGAACCAGTATATTCATCGAAACAAGGACATCTGTACTCCTTTGGAACATCAAACCCATTGAATTCGATTGAACAAGGTGTCCTTGATGATCATTAGCATTTCTTACATGTATTCTCTTCTTAATTGCTGAATAATGAGGCCATCCCATCATTTTCTCCTCTCGCGGCCGCATTTGTTGTTGTAATAGCACATTCACACTTATGCGACTTCAAAATTGCTTCTATTACAAAAAGAAGCAGTATATTCATGGAAACAAGCACATCTATACTCTTTTGGAACATCAAACCCATTGAATTTGATTAAACATGGTGTCCTTGATGATCATTAGCATTTCCTACATGTATTCTCTACTTAATTGCTGAATAGTGAGGCCATCCCTCCCTTTTCTCCTCTTAAGGCTGGATTTTTTGTTATAACAACACATTCACACTTATGGGACTTGAAAATTGCTTCTACTCCAAAAGGTACCAGTATATTCATCAAAACAAGGACATCTGTACTCCTTTGGACCATCAAACCCATTGAATTCGATTAAACAAGGTGTCCTTGATGATCATTGGCATTTCTTACATGCATTCTATTCTTAATTGCTGAATAATGCATCCATCCCTTCAATTCCACCTCTCAAGGCTGCATTTGTTGTTGTAATAACACATTCACACTTATGGGACTTGAAAATCGCTTCTATTCCTAAAAGAACCAATATATTCATGGAAACGAGCACATCTATACTCCTTTGGAACATCAAACCCATTGAATTTGATTAAAGAAGGTGTCCTTGATGATCATTAGCATTTCTTACATCTCTTCTCTTCTTAATTGCTGAATAATGAGGCCATCCCTTCAGTTCCTCCTCTCAAGGCTCCACTTTTTGTTGTAATAACACATTCACACTTATGGGACTTGAAAATCACTTCTATTCCAAAAAGAACCAGTATATTCATGGAGACAAGCACATCTATCCACCTTTGGAACATCACACCCATTGAATTTGATTGAACAAGGTGTCCTTGATGATCATTAGCCTTTCTTACATGTATTCACTTCTTAATTGCTGAATAATGAGGCCATCCCACCATTTTCTCCTCTCAAAGCTGGACTTGTTGTTGTAACAACACATTCACACTTATAGAACTTGAAAATCGCTTCTATTCCAAAAAGAACCAGTATATTCATCGAAACAAGCACATCTATACTCCTTTCGAACATCAAACCCATTGAATTTGATTAAATAAGGTGTCCTTGAAGATCATTAGCATTTCCTACATGTATTCTCTCCTTAATTGCTGAATAATGTGTCCATCCCTCCAATTCCACCTCTCAAGGTTCCATGTTTTGTTTTAATTACACATTGACACTTATGGGACTTGAAAATCGCTTCTTTTCCAAAAACAACCAGTATATTCATGGAAACAAGCACATCTATACTGCTTTGGAACATCAAACCCATTGAATTTGATTACCCAAGGTGTCCTTGATGATCATTAGCATTTCCTACATGTATTCTCTCCTTAATTGCTGAATAATGTGTCCATCCCTTGAATTCCACCACTCAAGGTTCCATTTGTTGTTTTAATAACACATTCACACATATGGGACTTGAAAATTGCTTCTATTCCAAAAAGAACCAGAATATTCATGGAAACAAGCACATCTATACCCCTTTGGAACATCAAACCCATTGAATTTGTTTAAACAAGCTGTCCTTGATGATCATTAGCATTTCTTACATGTCTTCTCTTCTTAATTGCTGAATAATGAGGCCATACCTTCCATTCCTCCTCTCAAGGCTCCACTTTTTGTTATAATAACATATTCACACTTATGGGACTTGAAAATCGCTTCTATTCCAAAAAGAACCAGTATATTCATGGAAACAAGCACATCTATACTCATTTGGGACATCAAACCCATTGAATTTGATTGAACAAGGTGTTCTTGATGATCATTAGCATTTCCTACATGTATTCTCTTCTTCATTGGTGAATAATGAGGCCATTCCTTCTTTTTCTCCTCTCAAGGGTCCATTTGCTGTGACAATAACACATTCACAGTTATGGAACTTGAAAACTGTTTCTATCCCAAAAAGAAGCAGTATATTCATCGAAACAAGCACATCGATAGTCATTTGGGACATCAAACCCTTAGAATTTGATTAAACAAGGTGTCCTTGATGATCATTAACATTTATTACCTGTATTGTCTTCTTAATTGCTGAATATTGAGGCCATCCCTTCATTTTCTCCTCTCAAGGCTGCATTTATTGTTGTAATAACACATTCACACTTATGGAACTTTAAAATTGCTTCTATACCAAAAAGAAGCAGTATATTCATGGAAACAAGCATATCTATACTCCTTTGGAACATCAAACCCGTTGAATTAGATTAAACAAGGTGTCCCTGATGATCATTAGCATTTCATACATATATTCTCTTCTTAATTGCTGAATAATGAGGCCATCCCTTCATTTTCTCCTCTCAAGGCTGCATTTGTTGTTGTAATAAGACATTCACACTTATGGGACTTGAAAATTGCTTCTATTCCAAAAAGAACCAGTATATTCATGGAAACAAGTACATCTATACTCCTTTGGAACATCAAACCCATTGAATTTGATTAAACAAGGTGTCGTTGATGATGATTAGATTTCTTACTTGTATTCTCTTCTTATTTGCTGAATAATGGGGCCACCCCTTCATTTTCTCCTCTCAAGGCTGATGAGAATCATGGAGATGATGGGTGGAAGGCTTCAAATGATGCAAAAAGTCCATCACACATTCAAGAAGGCCCAATAACACAAGCTAGAGCTTCAATTGATACAAGAGGTCCATTGCACATTCCAGAAGGCCCAATAACATGAGCTAGAGATTCAATGGATGCTAGAGGTCCATTCCATATTCCAGAAGGCCTAATAACACGAGCTAGGGCCAGAAAGATTAAAGAAGCACTAAATGGGCTGATTCTGGACATTCAGGCCAACCAAGCCTCAAATGGTGCGAATTCAAGTTTTAAAGAGAGCCCAGGCCTAATTAATATAATTGGACTACTTAATGGGTCAAACTAAATGATAGCACTCACTCATAAATAGGAGTTCATTGTATGTGCTGGAATTAGTCCGAAATTCCTCCAAAATAGGGATTTCTCCTAAATAGGAATTTTACCCCTTTAGGATTGCTATCTAAGCCTATAAATAGGCACCCCTTGTAAGCTTTGGAAATCATACAACTTTTGAGTGAAATAGAAAGCAAGGGTTTTTCTCCCTCGGTTCTTTTAAGAACAAAAGAACTTATCAAGAGGTACTTCTTCTTGTGGTGTTCAAATCGACTTATCACTCCCAATTCCTTCCTTTTCTAAGGTGTGGCGTCCATATCCATCTTGAATACCCTAGGTTCATGTTCCTTCGAATATTGGGTCTAGGGTTTGTGTTATTAAATTCTGATTTAGCTTTCCTGGTTGCTCTTTGATTCATTGTGTGCGTTGGGTCCCTAAGCCATGTCTTTTTGGGGTTTTCCACATCAAAGGCTGCTTTTGTTGTTGTAACAACACATTCACACTTATGGGACCTGAAAACTGCTTCTATTGCAAAGATAACCGGTATATTCATGGAAACAAGCACATCTCTACTCCTTTGGAACATCAAACCCATTGAATTTGATTAAACAAAGTGTCCTTGATGATCATTAGCATTTCTTACATCTATTCTCTTCTTAATTGCAGAATAGTGAGGCCTCCCCTTCATTTTCTCCTCTCAAAGCTGCTTTTGTTGTTGTAATAACACACGCACACTTATGGGACTTGAAAGTCGCATCTATTCCAAAACGAACCAGTATATTGATCGAAACAAGCACATCTATACTCCTTTGGAACATCAAACCCATTGAATTAGATTAAACAAGGTGTCTTTGATCGTCATTACCATTTCCTTCTTGCATTCTCTCCTTAGTCACTGAATAATGCGTCCATCCCTTCAATTCCACCTCTCAATGTTCCATTTTTTGTTTTAATAGCACATTCACACTTATGGGACTTGAAATTCGCTTCTATTCGGAAAGGAACCAGTATATTCATGGAAACAAACACATCTATACTCCTTTGGGACATCAAACCCGTTGCATTTGATGAAACAAGGTGTCGTTGATGATCATTAGCATTTCTTATATATATTCTCTTCTTAATTGCTATATCATGGGGCCATCCCTTCATTTTCTCGTCTCAAGGCTGCATTTGTTGTTGTAATAACACATTCACACTTATGGGACTTGAAAATCACTTCTATTCCAAAAAGAACCAGTATATTCATGGAAACAAGCATATCTATACTCGTTTGGAACATCAAAAACTGTTGAATTTGATTGAACAAGGTGTCGTTGATGATTGTTAGCATTTCCTACATGTATTCTCTTCTTAATTGCTGAATAATGAGGCCATCCCATCATTTTCTCCACTCAAGGCTGCATCTGTTGTTGTAATAAGCAGATCTATACTCCCTTGGAACATCAAACCCATTGAATTTGATTAAACAAGGTGTCCGTGACGATCATTAGCATTTCTTACATCTATTCTCTTCTTTACTGCGGAATAATGAGCCCATCCCTTCATTTTCTCCACTCAAGGATACATCTGATGTTCTAATAACACATTCACACTTATGGGACTTGAAAATCACTTCTATTCCAAAAAGAACCAGTATATTCATGGAAACAAGCATCTCTATACTCCTTTGGAACATCAAACCTGTTGAATTTGATTAAACAAGGTGTCCCTGATGATCATTAGCATTTCATACATGTATTCTCTTCTTAATTGCTGAATAATGAGGCCATCCCTTCATTTTCTCCTCTCAAGGCTGCATTTGTTGTTGTAATAAGACATTCACACTTACGGGACTTGAAAATTGCTTCTATTCCAAAAAGAAGCAGTATATTCATGGAAACAAGCACATTTATACTCCATTGGAACATCAAACCCATTGAATTTGATTAAACAAGGTGTCGTTCATGATGATTAGATTTCTTACTTGTATTCTCTTCTTATTTGCTGAATAATGGGGCCACCCCTTCATTTTCTCCTCTCAGGGATGCATTTGTTGTTGTAACAACACATTCACACTTATGGTGCTTGAAAATCGCTTCTATTCCAAAAAGAACTAGTATATTAATGGAAACAAGCACATCGATCCTCCTTTGGAACATCACACCCATTGAATTTGATTAAACAAGGTGTCGTTGATGATCATTAGCATTTCATACATGTACTCTCTTCTTAATTGCTGAATAATGAGGCGATCCCATCATTTTCTCCACTCAAGGCTGCATCTGTTGTTGTAATAAGCACATCTATACTCCTTTGGAACATCAAACCCATTTAATTTGATTAAACAAGGTGTCCGTGACGATCATTAGCATTTCTTACATCTATTCTCTTCTTTACTGTGGAATAATGAGTCCATCCCGTCATTTTCTCCACTCAAGGATGCATTTGTTGTTGTAATAACACATTCACACTTATGGGACTTAAAAATCACTCCTATTCCAAAAAGAACCAGTATATTCATGGAAACAAGCATATCTATACTCATTTGGAACATCAAACCTGTTGAATTTGATTGAACAAGGTGTCGTTGATGATTGTTAGCATTTCTTACATGTATTCTCTTCTTAATTGCTGAATAATGAGGCCATCCCATCATATTCTCCTCTCAAGGATGCATTTGTTGTTGTAACAACACATTCACACTTATGGTGCTTGAAAATCGCTTCTATTCCAAAAAGAACTTGTATATTAATGGAAACAAGCACATCGATCCTCCTTTGGAACATCACACCCATTGAATTTGATTAAACAAGGTGCCGTTGATGATCATTAGCATTTCATACATGTACTCTCTTCTTAATTGCTGAATAATGAGGCCATCCCATCATTTTCTCCACTCAAGGCTGCATCTGTTGTTGTAATAAGCACATCTATATTCCCTTGGAACATCAAACCCATTGAATTTGATTAAACAAGGTGTCCGTGACGATCATTAGCATTTCTTACATCTATTCTCTTCTTTACTGCGGAATAATGAGTCCATCCCTTCATTTTCTCCACTCAAGGATGCATTTGTTGTTATAATAACACATTCACACTTATGGGACTTGAAAATCCCTTCTATTCCAAAAAGAACCAGTATATTCATGGAAACAAGCATATCTATACTCCTTTGGAACATCAAACCCGGTGAATTAGATTAAACAAGGAGTCCCTGATGATGATTAGCATTTCATACATCTATTCTCTTCTTAATTGCTGAATAATGAGGCCATCCCTTCATTTTCTCCTCTCAAGGATGCATTTGTTGTTGTAATAAGGCATTCACACTTATGGGACTTGAAAATCGCTTCTATTCCAAAAAGAACCAGTATATTCATGGAAACCAGCACATTTATACTCCTCTGGAACATCAAACCCATTGAATTTGATTAAACAAGGTGTACATGATGATTATTAGCATTTCTTACATCTATTCTCTTCTTAATTGCGGAATAATGAGCCCATCCCTTCATTTTCTCCACTCAAGGATGCATTTGTTGTTGTAATAACATATTCAGACTTATGGGACTTGAAATTCGCTTCTATTCCAAAAAGAACCAGTATATTCATGGAAACCAGCACATTTATACTCCTCTCAAACATCAAACCCATTGAATTTGATTAAACAAGGTGTCTGTGACGATTATTAGCATTTCTTACATCTATTCTCTTCTGAATTGCAGAATAATGAGCCCATCCCTTCATTTTCTCCACTCAAGGATGCATTTGTTGTTGTAATAACACATTCACACTTATGGGACTTGAAGATCGCTTCTATTCCAAAAAGAACCAGTATATTCATGGAAACAAGCATATCTATACTCCTTTGGAACATCAAAACCGTTGAATTTGATTAAACAAGGTGTCCCTGATGATCATTAGCATTTCATACATGTATTCTCTTCTTAATTCCAGAATAATGAGGCCATCCCTTCATTTTCTCCTCTCAACGCTGCATTTGTTGTTGTAATAAGACATTCACACTTATGAGACTTGAAAATCGCTTCTATTCCAAAAAGAACCAGTATATTCATGGAAACCAGCACATTTATACTCCTCTCAAACATCAAACCCATTGAATTTGATTAAACAAGGTGTCTGTGACGATTATTAGCATTTCTTACATCTATTCTCTTCTGAATTGCAGAATAATGAGCCCATCCCTTCATTTTCTCCACTCAAGGATGCATTTGTTGTTGTAATAACACATTCACACTTATGGGACTTGAAGATCGCTTCTATTCCAAAAAGAACCAGTATATTCATGGAAACAAGCATATCTATACTCCTTTGGAACATCAAACCTGTTGAATTTGATTAAACAAGGTGTCCCTGATGATCATTAGCATTTCATACATGTATTCTCTTCTTAATTCCAGAATAATGAGGCCATCCCTTCATTTTCTCCTCTCAACGCTGCATTTGTTGTTGTAATAAGACATTCACACTTATGGGACTTGAAAATCGCTTCTATTCCAAAAAGAACCAGTATATTCATGGAAACAAGCATATCTATACTCCTTTGGAACATCAAACCCGTTGAATTTGATTAAACAAGGTGTCCCTGATGATCATTAGCATTTCATACATGTATTCTCTTCTTAATTGCGGAATAATGAGCCCATCCCTTCATTTTCTCCACTCAAGGATGCATTTGTTGTTGTAATAACACATTCAGACTTATGGGACTTGAAATTCGCTTCTATTCCAAAAAGAACCAGTATATTCATGGAAATGAGCATATCTATACTCCTTTGGAACATCAAACCTGTTGAATTTGATTAAACAAGGTGTCCCTGATGATCATTAGCCATTTCATACATGTACTCTCTTCTTAATTGCTGAATAATGAGGCCATCCCATCATTTTCTCCACTCAAGGCTGCATCTATTTTTATAACACATTCACACTTATGGGACTTGAAAATCGCTGCTATACCAAAAAGAACCAGAATATTCATGGAACCAACCACATCTATACACCTTTGGAGCATCAAACCCATTGCATTTGCTCGAACAAGGAGTCCGTGATGATCATTGGCATTTCTTACATCTATTTTCTTCTTAATTGCGGAATAATGAGCCCATCCCTTCATTTTCTCCACTCAAGGATGCATTTGTTGTTGTAATAACACATTCACACTTATGGGACTTGAAAATCGCTTCTATTCCAAAAAGAACCAGTATATTCATGGAAACAAGCATATCTATACTCCTTTGGAACATCAAACCCATTGAATTTGATTAAACAAGGTGTCCCTGATGATCATTAGCATTTCATACATATATTCTCTTCTTAATTCCAGAATAATGAGGCCATCCCTTCATTTTCTCCTCTCAAGGCTGCATTTGTTGTTGTAATAAGACATTCACACTTATGGGACTTGAAAATCGCTTCTATTCCAAAAAGAACCAGTATATTCAGGGAAATGAGCACATCTATACTCCTTTGGAACATCAAACCCATTGAATTTGATTCAACAAGGTGCCCTTGATGATCATTAGCATTTCTTACGTGTACTCTATCCTTAATTGCTGAATAATGCGTCCACCTCATGAATTCCACCTCTCAAGGTTCCATTTTTTGTTTTAATAACACTTTCACACTTATGGGACTTGAAAATCGCTTTTATTCCAAAAAGAACTAGTATATTCATGGAAACAAGCACATCTATATTCCATTGGAACAACAAACCCACTGAATTTGGCTAAACATGGTGTCCTTGATGATCATTAGCATTTCTTACATGTACTCTCGTCTTAATTGCTGAATAATGAGGCCATCCCTTCATTTTCTCCACTCAAGGCTGCATTTGTTGTTGTAATAACACATTCACACTTATGGGGCTTGAAAATCGCTTTTATTCCAAAAAGAACCAGTATATTCACGGAAACAAGCACATCTATACCCCTTTGGAACATCAAACCCATTAAATTTGTTGAAACAAGGTGTCCATGATGATCATTAGCATTTCCTAGATGTATTTTCTCCTTAATTGTTGAATAAAGCGTCTATCCCTTCAATTCCACCTCTCAAGGTTCCATTTTTTGTTTTAATAACACATTCACACTTATGGGACCTGAAAATCGCTTCTATTCCAAAAAGAACCAGCATATTCATGGAAACAAGCACATTTATACTCCTTTGGAACATCAAACCCATTGAATTTTATTAAACAAGGTGTCCTTGATCATTGTTAGCATTTCTTACATCTATTCTCTTCTTAATTGCTGAATAATGAGGCCATCCCTTCATCTTCTCCCCTCAAGAATGCATTTGTTGCTGTAATAACACATTCACACTTATGGGACTTGAAAATCGCTTCTTTTCCAAAAAGAACTAGTCTATTCAAGGAAACAAGCACATCTATACTCCTTTGGAGCATCAAACCCATTGAATTTGATTAAACAAGGTGTCCTTGAAGATCTTTAGCATTTCTTACATGTATTCTCTCCCTAATTGCTGAATAATGCGTCCATCCCTTCAATTCCACCTCTAAAGGTTCCATTTCTTGTTTTAATAACAGATTCACACTTATGGGACTTGAAAATCGCTTCTATTCCAAAAAGAACCAGTATATTCAAGGAAACAAGCACATCTATACTCCTTTGGAAAGTCAAACCCATTGAATTTGATTAAATAGGGTGTCCTCGTTGATCATTAGCATTTCTTACATCTCTCCTCTTATTAATTGCTGAATAATGAGGCCATCCCTTCATTTTCTCCTCTCAAGGCTGCATTTGTTGTAGTAATAAAACATTCACACTTATGGGACTTGAAAATAGCTTTTATTGCAAAAAGAACCAGTATATTCATGGAAACAAACAGATCTATACTCCTCTGGAACATCAAACCCATTGAATTTGATTAAAGAAGGTGTCCTTGATGATCATTAGCATTTCTTACATCTCTTCTCTTCTTAATTGCTGAATAATGAGGCCATCCCTTCAATTTCTCCTCTCAAGGCTCCATTTGTTGTTGTAATCACAGATTCACACTTATGGGACTTGAAAATCGTTTCTATTCCAAAAAGAACCAGTATATTCATGGAAACAAGCACATCTATAGTCCTTGGGAACATTCAACCCATTGAATTTGATTAAACAAGGAGTCCTTGATGATCATTAGCATTTCTTACATGTATTCTCTCCTAAATTGCTAAATAATGCGTCGATGCCTTCAATTCCACCTCTCAAGGTTCCATTTTTTGTTTTAATAACACATTCACACTTATGGGACTTGAGAATCACTTCTATTCCAAAAAGAAGCAGTTTATTCATCGAAACAAGCGCATCTGTACTCCTTCGGAACATCAAACCCATTGAATTTGATTAAAGAAGGTGTCCTTGATGGTCATTAGCATTTCTTACATCTCTTCTCTTCTTAATTGCTGAATAATAAGGCCATCCCTTCATTTTCTCCTCTCAAGGCTGCACTAGTTGTTGTAATCACACATTCAGACTTATGGGACTTGAAAATCGTTTCTTTTCGAAAGAGAACCAGTATATTCATCGAAACAAGGACATTTCTACTCCTTTGGAACATCAAACCCATTGAATTCGATTAAACAAGGTTTCCTTGATGATCATTAGCATTTGATACATCTATTCTCTTCTTAATTGCTAAATAATGAGGCCATCCCTTCATTTTCTCCTCTCAAAGCTGCATTTGTTGTGGTAAAAACACATTCACGCTTATGGGACTAGAAAATCGCTTCTCTTCCAAAAAGAACCAGTATATTCATGGAAACAAGCACATCTATACTCCTTTGGAACATCAAACCCATTGAATTTGATTACACAAGGTGTCCTTGATGATCATTAGCATTACCTACATCTATTCTCTCCTTAATTGCTGAATAATGCATCCATCCCTTCAATTCTGCCACTCAAGGTTCCACTTTTTGTTTTAATAACACATTGACACTTATGGGACTTGAAAATCGGTTCTATTCCAAAAAGAACCAGTATGTTCATGGAAACCAGCTCATCGATCCTCCTTTGGAACATCAAATCCATTGAATTTGATTGAACAAGGTGTCGTTGATGATCATTAGCATTTCTTACATGTATTCTCTCCTAAATTGCTGAATAATGCATCGATGCCTTCAATTCCACCTCTCAAGGTTCCATTTTTTGTTTTAATAACACATTCACACATATGGGACTTGAGAATCACTTCTATTCCAAAAATAACCAGTCTATTCATCGAAACAAGCGCATCTGTACTCCTTTGGAACATCAAACCCATTGAATTTGATTAAAGAAGGTGTCCTTGATGATCATTAGCATTTCTTACATCTCTTCTTTTCTTAATTGCTGAATAATAAGGTCATCCCTTCATTTTCTCCTCTCAAGGCTGCATTAGTTGTTGTAATCACACATTCAGACTTATGGGACTTGAAAATCGTTTCTATTCGAAAAAGAACCAGTATATTCATCGAAACAAGGACATTTGTACTCCTTTGGAACATCAAACCCATTGAATTCGATTAAACAAGGTTTCCTTGATGATCATTAGCATTTCATACATGTATTCTGTTCTTAATTGCTGAATAATGAGGCCATCCCTTCATTTTCTCCTCTCAAGGCTGCATTTGTTGTGGTAAAAACACATTCACGCTTATGGGACTAGAAAATCGCTTCTCTTCCAAAAAGAACCAGTATATTCATGGAAACAAGCACATCTATACTCCTTTGGAACATCAAACCCATTGAATTTGATTACACAAGGTGTCCTTGATGATCATTAGCATTACCTACATCTATTCTCTCCTTAATTGCTGAATAATGCATCCATCCCTTCAATTCCACCTCTCAAGGTTCCAGTTTTTGTTTTAATAACACATTCACACTTATGGGACTTGAAAATCAGTTCTATTCCAAAAAGAACCAGTATGTTCATGGAAACCAGCTCATCGATCCTGCTTTGGAACATCAAACCCATTGAATTTGATTGAACAAGGTGTCGTTGATGTATGGAACTTGAAAATCGCTTCATCTTACATGTATTCTCCACTTAATTGCTGAATAATGTGTCCACCACTTCAATTCCACCTCCTAAGGCTCCTTTTTTAGTTTTGATAACACATTCACACTTATGGAACTTGAAAATCGCTTCTATACCCAAAAGATGCAGTATATTCATGGAAACAAGCACATCTATACTACTTTGGAACATCAAACCCATTGAATTTGATTAAACAGGGTGCCCTTGATGATCATTAGCATTTCTTACATCTATTCTCTTCTTAATTGCTGAATAATGAGTCGATCCCTTCAATTCCACCTCTCAAGGCTTCATTTTTTGTTTAAATAAAACATTCACACTTATGGAACTTGAAAATCGCTTCAACACCAAAAAGAAGCAGTATATTCATGGAAACAAGCACATCTATACCACTTTAGAACATCAAACCCTTTGATTTTAATTAAACAAGGTGTCCTTGATGATCACAAGCATTTCTTACATCTATTCTCTTCTCAATTGCTGAATAATGAGACCATCCCTTCAATTCCTCCTCTCAAGGCTCCATTTTTTGTTGTAATAACACATTCACACTTATGGGACTTGAAAATTGCTCCTATTCCAAAAAGAACCAGTATCTTCAAGGAAACAAGGACATCTATACCCCTTTGGAACATGAAACCCATTGAATTTGATTAAACAAGGTGTCCTTGATGATCATTAGCATTTCTTACAAGTACTCTCTTCTTAGTTGCTGAATCATGAGACCATCCCTTCAATTCCTCCTCTTAACGCTCCGCTTTTTGTTGTAACAACAAATTCACACTTATGGGACCAGAAAATCGCATCTTTTTGAAAAAGAACCAGCATATTCATGGAGAAAAGTACATCTATACTCCTTTGGAACATCAAACCGAATGAATTTGATTAAACAAGGTGTCCTTGACGATCATTAGCATTTCTTCCATATACTCTCTACTTAATTGCTAAGTGATGAGGCCATCCCTTCATTTTCTCCTGTCAAGGCTGCATTTGTTGTTGTAATAACACATTCACAGTTATGAAACTTGAAAATCGCTTCTATACCAAAAAGAAGCAGTATCTTCATGGAAACAAGCACATCTATAATATTTTGGAACATAAAACCCATTGAATTTGATTAAACAAGGTGTCAATGAAGATCATTAGCATCTCTTACAAATATTCTCTTCTTAGATGCTGAATAATGAGACAATCCCTTCAATTCCTCCTCTCAAAGATCGACTTTTTGTTGTAATAACACATTCACACTTACGGCACTTGAAAATCGCTTCTATTCCAAAAGGAAGCAGTATATTCATGGAAAAGAGCACATCTATACTCAATTAGGACATCAAACCCACTGAATTTGATTAAACAAGGTGTCCTTGATGATCATTAGCATTTCTTACAAGTATTCTCTTCTTAGGTGCTGAATAATGAGACCATCCCTTCAATTCCTCCTCTCAAGGCTCCACTTTTTGTTGTAATAACACATTCACACTTATGGGACTTGAAAATCGCTTCTATTCCAAAAAGAAGCAGTATATTCATGGAAACAAGCACATCTATACTCATTTGGGACATCAAACCCATTGAATTTGATTAAACAACTTGTCCCTAATGATCATTAGTATTTCCTACAAGTATTCTCTTCTTAGTTGCCGAATAATGAGACCATCCCTTCAATTCCACCTCTCAAGGTTCCACTTTTTGTTGTAATAACACATTCACACTTATGGGACTTGAAAATCGCTTCTATTCCAAAAAGAACCAGTATATTCAAGGAAACAAGCACATCTATACCCCTTTGGAACATCAAACCCATTGAATTTGATTAAACAAGGTGTCCCTGAAGATCATTTGCATCTCTTACATGTATTCTCTTCTTAATTGCTAAAAAATGAGGCCATCCGTTCATTTTCTCCTCTCAAGTCGGCATTTGTTCTCGTAATAACATATTCACACTTATGGAACTTGAAAATCATTTCTATACCAAAAAAAAGCAGTATATTCATGGAAACAAGCACATCTATACTCATTTGGGACATCAAACCCATTGAATTTGATTAAACAAGGTGTCCTTGATGATCATTAGCATTTCTTACATGTATTGTCTTCTTAATTGCTGAATAATGAGGCCATCCCTTCATTTCCTCCTCTCAAGGCTCCACTTTTTATTGTAATAGCACATTCACACTTATGGGACTTGAAAATCGCTTCTATTCCAAAAAAAACCAGTATATTCATGGAAACAACTACATCTATCCACCTTTGGAACATCACACCCACTGAATTTGATTGAACGAGGTGCCCTTGATGATCATTAGCCTTTCTTACATGTATTCTTTTCTTCACTGCTGAATAATGCGTCCATCCCTTCAATTCCACCTCTCAAGGCTCCATTTTTTCTTTTCAAAACACATTGACACTTCTGGGACTTGAAAATCGCTTCTCTCCAAAAAGAACCGGTATATTCACGGAAATAAGCACATCTATACACCTTTGGAACATCAAACCCATTGAATTTGATTAAACAAGGTGTCCCTGATGATCATTAGCATTTCATACATGTATTCTCTTATTAATTGCTGAATAATGAGGCCATCCCTTCATTTTCTCCTCTCAAGGCAACATTTGTTGTTCTAATAACACATTCACACTTATGGAAACAAGCACATGTATACACCTTCGGAACATCAAACCCATTGAATTTGATTAAACAAGGTGACATTGATGATCATTAGCATTTCCTACATGTTTTCTCTCCTTAATTGGTGAATAATGCATCCATCCCTTCAATTCCACCTCTCACTGCTCCATTTTCTCCTTTAAAAACAATTTGACACTTATGGGACTCGAAAATCGCTTCTATTCCAAAACGAACCATTATATTCATGGAAAGAAGCACATCAATACTCCTTTGGAACATCAAACCCTTTGAATTTGATTAAACAAGGTGTCCCTGATGATCATTAGCATTTCTTACATCTATTGTCTTCTTAATTGCTGAATAAAGAGGCCATCCCTTCATTTTCTCCTCTCAAGGCAGCATTTGTTGTTGTAATGACACATTGACACTTATGGGACTTGAAAATCGCTTCTATTCCAAAAAGAACCCGTATATTCATGGAAACAAGCACATCTATACTCCTTTCGAACATCAAACCCATTGAATTTGAGTTAACAAGGTGTCCTCGATGATCATTAGCATTTCTAACATCGACTCTCTTCTTAATTGCTGAATAATGAGGCCATCCGTTCATTTTCTCCACTCAAGGCTGCATTTGTTGTTGTAATAAGACATTAACACTTATGGAGCTTGAAAATCGCTTTAATACCAGAAAGAAGCAGTATATTCATGGAAACAAGCACATCTATACTCATTTGGGACATCAAACCCATTGAATTTGATTAAACAAGGTGCCTTGGATGATCATTAGCGTTTCTTACATCTCATCTCTTTTTAATTGCTGAATAATAAGGCCATCCCGTCATTTTCTCTTTCAAGTCTGCATTTGTTGTTGTAACCACACATTGACATTTATGGGACCTGAAAATCGCTTCTATTCCAAAAGAACCAGTATATTCAGGGAAACAAGCACATCTATACTGCTTTGGAACATCAAACCCATTGAATTTGATTAGACAAGGTGTCCTCGATGATGACCAGCATTTCTAACATCTATTCTCTTCCTAATTGCTGAATAATGAGGCCATCCCTTCATTTTCTCCTCTCAAGGCAACATTTGTTGTTGTAATAACACATTCACACTTATGGGACTTGAAAATCGCTTCTATTGCAAAAGGAACCAGTATATTCATGGAAACAACCACATGCATACACCTTTGGAACATCAAACCCATTGAATTTGATTAAACAAGGTGTCGTCGATGATCATTAGCATTTCCAACATGTATTCTCTCCTTAATTGGTGAATAATGCGTCCATCCCTTCAATTCCACCTCTCACGGCTCCATTTTTTCTTTTAAAAACACTTTGACACTTATGGGACTTGAAAATCGCTTCTATTCCAAAAAGACCCAGTATATTCATTGAAACAAGCACATCAATACTCCTTTGGAACATCAAACCCATTGAATTTGATTCAACAAGGTGTCCCTGATGATCATTAGCATTTCTTACATCTATTGTCTTCTTAATTGCCGAATAATGAGGCCATCCCTGCATTTTCTCCTCTCAAGGCATCATTTGTTGTTGTAATGACACATTGACACTTATGACACATGAAAATTGCTTCTATTCCAAAAAGAACCAGTATATTCATGGAAATAAGCACATCTATACTCGTTTGGAACATCAAACCCATTGAATTTGATTAAACAAGGTGTCCTCGATGATCATTAGCATTTCTAACATCGACTCTCTTCTTAATTGCTGAATAATGAGGCCATCCGTTCATTTTCTCCACTCAAGGCTGCATTTGTTGTTGTAATAACACATTAACAGTTATGGAGCTTGAAAATCGCTTTAATACCAGAAAGAAGCAGTATATTGGTGGAAACAAGCACATCTATACTCATTTCGGACATCAAACCCATTGAATTTGATTAAACAAGGTGTCCTTGATGATCATTAGTGTTTCTTACATCTCATCTCTTCTTAATTGCTGAATAATGAGGCCATCCCGTCATTTTCTCCTCTCAAGGCTGCATTTGTTGTTGTAACCACACATTGACATTTATGGGACTTGAAAATTGCTTCTATTCCAAAAAGAACCAGTATATTCATGGAAACAACCACATCTATACTGCTTTGGAACATCAAACCCATTGAATTTGATTAGACAAGGTGCCCTCGATGATCACTAGCATTTCTAACATCTATTCTCTTCTTAATTGCTGAATAATGAGGCCATCCCTTCATTTTCTCCTCTCAAGGCAACATTTGTTGTTGTAATAATACATTCACACTTATGGGACTTCAAAATCGCTTCTATTGCAAAAAGAACCAGTATATTCATGGAAACAAGCACATCTATACTCCTTTGGAACATCAAACCCATTGAATTTGATTAAATAAGGTGTCCTTGATGATCATTAGCATTTCTTATATGTATTCTCCTCTTAATTGCTGAATAAGGAGGCCATCCCTTCAATTCCACCACTCAAGGTTCCATTTTTTGTTTTAAAAACTAATTAACACTATGGGACTTGAAAATCGCTTCTATTCCAAAAACAACCAGTATATTCATGGAAACAAGCACATCTATACTCCTTTCGAACATCAAACCCCTTGAATTTGGTTAAACAAGGTGTCCTTGATGATCATTAGAATTTCCTACATGTATTCTCTTGTTAATTGCTGAATAATGAGGCCATCCCTTCATTTTCTCCTCTCAAGGCTGCATTTGTTGTTGTAATAACACATTAACACTTATGAAGCTTGAAAATCGCTTTAATAATCGAAAGAAGCAGTATATTCATGGAAACAAGCACATCTATACTGCTTTGGGACATCAAACCCATTGAATTTGATTAAACAAGGTGTCCTGGATGATCATTAGCATTTCTTACATCTCATCTCTTTTTAATTGCTGAATAATGAGGCCATCCCGTCATTTTCTCTTTCAAGGCTGCATTTGTTGTTGTAACCACACATTCACATTTATGGGACCTGAAAATCGCTTCTATTCCAAAAAGAACCAGTATATTCAGGGAAACAAGCACATCTATACTGCTTTGGAACATCAAACCCATTGAATTTGATTAGACAAGGTGTCCTCGATGATGACCAGCATTTCTAACATCTATTCTCTTCCTAATTGCTGAATAATGAGGCCATCCCTTCATTTTCTCCTCTCAAGGCAACATTTGTTGTTGTAATAACACATTCACACTTATGGGACTTGAAAATCGCTTCTATTGCAAAAGGAACCAGTATATTCATGGAAACAACCACATGCATACACCTTTGGAACATCAAACCCATTGAATTTGATTAAACAAGGTGTCGTCGATGATCATTAGCATTTCCAACATGTATTCTCTCCTTAATTGGTGAATAATGTGGCCATCCCTTCATTTTCTCCTCTCAAGGCTGCATTTGTTGTTGTAATAACACATTCACACTTATGGGACTTGAAAATCGCTTCTATTCCAATAAGAACCAGTATATTCATGGAAGCAAGCACATCTATACTGCTTTGGAACATCAAACGCACAGAATTAGATTAAACAATGTGTGCTTGATGATCATTAGCATTTCTTACATGTATTCTCTCCTTAATTGCTGAGTAATGCATCCATCCCTTCACTTCCACCTCTCAAGGCTCCATTTTTTGTTTTAATACACATTCACACTTATGGGGCTTGCAAATCACTTCTATTCCAAAATGAACCTGTAAATTCATGGAAATAAGTGCATCTATATTCCTTTGGAAGATCAAACCCGTTGCATTTGATTAAAGAATGTGTCCTTGATGATCATTAGCATTTCTTACATCTCTTCACTTCTTAATTGCTGAATAATGAGGCCATCCCTTCATTTTCTCCTCTCAAGGCTGCATTTGTTGTTGTAATAACACATTTACACCGATAGGACTTGAAAATCACTTCTATTCCAAAAAGAACCAATATATTCATCGAAACAAGCTCATCTATACTCCTTTGGAACTTCAAACCCATAGAATTTGATTAAACAACGTGTCCTTGATGATCATTACCATTTCTTACATCTCTTGTGTTCTTAATTGCTGAATAATGAGGCCATCCCTTCATTTTCTTCTCTCAAGGCTGCATTTGTTGTTGTAATAACACATTTACACTCATGGAACTTGAAAATTGCTTCTATTTGGAACATCAAACCCATTGAACTTGATTAAACAACGTGTCCTTGATGATCATTAGCATTTCATACATGTATTCTCTTCTTAATTGCTGAATAATGAGGTCATCCCTTCATTTTCACCTCTCAAGGTTGCATTTGTGGTTGTAACAACACATTCACACTTATGGGACTTGAAAATTGCTTCTATTCCAAAAAGAACCAGTATATTGATGGAAACAAGCTCATCTATACTCCTTTGGAACATCACACCCATTGAATTTCATTAAACAACGTGTCCTTGATGATTATTAGCATTTCTTACATGTATTCTCTTCTTAATTGCTAAATAGTGAGGCCATCCCCTCATTTTCTGCTCTCAAGGCTGCATTTGTTGTTGTAACAACACATTCACACTTACGGGACTTGAAAATCACTTCTTTTCCAAAAACAACCAGTATATTCATGGACACAAGCACATCTATACTCCTTTGGAACATCAAACCCATTGAATTTGATTGAACAAGGTGTCCTTGATGATCATTAGCATTTCTTACATGTATTCTCTTCTTAATTGCAGAATAATGAGGCCATCCCTTCATTTTCTCCTCTCAAGGCTGCATTTGCCATTCTATGAACACATTCGCACTTATGGCACTTGAAAATCGCTTCTATTCCAAAAAGAACCAGTATATTCATGGAAACCAGCACATCTATACTCCTTTGGAACATCAAACCCAATGAATTTGTTTCAACAAGGTGTTGTTGATGATCTTTAGCATTTCTTACATGTATTCTCTTCTTAATTGCTGAATAATGAGGCCATCCCTTCATTTTCTCCTCTCAAGGCTCCATTTGTTTGTTGTAACAACACATTCACACTTATGGGACTTGCAAATTGCTTCTATTCCAAAAGAACCACTATATTCGTGGAAACAAGCACACCTATACTACTTTGGAACATCAAACCCATTCAATTTGATTAAACAAGGTGTCCTTGATGATCATTAGCATTTCCTACATGTATTCTCCTCTTAATTGCTGAATAATGAGGCCATCCCTTCATTTTTTCCTCTCAAGCCTGCATTTGTTGTTTTAATAACACATTCACACTTATGGGACTTGAAAATCGCTTCTATTCAAAACTGAACTAGTATATTCATGGAAAGAAGCACATCTATCCTCCTTTGGAACATTACACCCATTGAATTTGATTAAACAAGGTGTCCTTGATGATCATTAACATTTCTTACATCTATTCTCTTCTTAATTGCACAATAATGAGGCCATCCCTACATTTTCTCCCCTCGGGGCTCCATTTGTTGTTGTAATAACTCATTCACCCTTATGGGACTTGAAAATCGCTTCCATTCCAAAAAGAACCAGTATATTCATGGAAACAAACACATCTATACTCTTTTGGAACGTCAAACCCATTGAATTTGATTAAACAAGGTGTCATTGATGATTATTAGCATTTCTTACATGTATTCTGTTCTTAATTCCGGAATAATGAGGCCATCCCTTCATTTTCTTCTCTCAAGGCTGCATTCACGCTTATGGTGCTTGAAAATCGCTTCTATTCCACAAAGAACCAGTATATTCTTGGAAACAAGCACATCTATCCACCTCTGGAACATCACACCCATTGAATTTGGTTGAACAAGGTGTCCTTGATGATCATTTGCATTTCTTACATGTATTCTCTTCCGAATAGCTGAATAATGCGTCCATCCCTCCAGTTCCACCTCTCAAGGCTCCATTTTTTGTTTTAATAACACATTCACACTTATGGGAATTGAAAATTGCTTCTATTCCAAAAAGAACCAGTATATTCATGGAAACAAGCACATCTATCCACCTTCGGAACATCACACCCATTGAATTTGGTTGAACAAGGTGTCCTCGATGATCATTAGCCTTTCTTACATGTATTCTCTTCTTAATTGCTGGATAATGCGTCGATCCCTTCAATTCCACCTCTCAAGGCACCATTTTTTATTTAATAACACATTCACAATTATGGAACTCAAAAATCGCTTCAATTCCAAAAAGAACCAGTATATTCGTGGAAACAAGCACATCTATACTCCTTTGGAACATCAAACCCGTTGCATTTGATTAAACATGGTGTCGTTGATGATCATTAGCATTTCTTACATGCATTTTCTTCTGAATTGTTGACTAATGAGGCCATCACTTCATTTTCTCCCCTCAAGGCTGCATTTGTTGTTGTAACAACACATTCACACCTATGGAGCTTGAAAGTCTCTTCTATTCCAAGAAGAACCAGTATATTCATGGAAACAAGCACATCAATCCACCATTGGAACATCACACCCATTGAATTCCATTGGACAAGGTGTCCTTAATGATCATTAGCCTTTCTTACTTGTATTCTCTTCTTAATTGCTGAATAATGCGTCCATCCCTTCAATTCCACCTCTCAAGGCTCCATTTTTTGTTTTAATAACACATTCACAACAATGGGACTTGAAAATCGCTTCTATTCCAAAAAGAACCAGTATATTCATGGAAATAAGCACATCTATACTCCTTTGGAACATCAAACCCGTTGAATTTCATTAAACATGGTGTCCTTGATGATCATTAGCATTTCTTACATCTATTCTCTTTTTAACTGCTGAATAATGTGGCCATCCCATCATTTTCTCCTGTCAAGGCTGCATTTGTTGTTGTAATAACACATTCACACTTATGTGAGTTGAAAATCGCTTCTATTCCAAAAAGAACCAGTATATTCATGGAAACAAGCACATCTATACTCCTTTGGAACATGAATCCCTTTGAATTTGATTAAACAAGGTGTCCCTGATGATCATTAGCATTCCTTACATCTATTCTCTTCTTAATTGCTGAATAATGAGGCCATCCCTTCATCTACTCCTCTCAAGGCTGCATTTGTTGCTGTAATAACACATCCACACTTATGAGACTTGAAAATCGCTTCTTTTCCAAAAAGAATCAGTATATTCATGGAAACAAGCACATCTATAGTCCTTTCAAACATCAAACCCATTGAATTTCATTAAACAAGGTGTCCATGATGATCATTAGCATTTCCTACATGTATTCTCTTCTCCTCTCAGGGCTGCATTTGTTGTTGAAATAACACATTCACACTTATGGGACTTCAAAATCGCTTCTATTCCAAAAAGAACCAGTATATTCATGGAAACAAGCACATCTATACTCCTTTGGAACATCAAACCCATTGAATTTGACTAAACAAGGTATCGTTGATGATCATTAGCATTTCCTACACGTATTCTCTCCTTAATTGGTGAATAATGTGTCGATCCCTTCAATTCCACCTCTCTAGGTTCCATTTTCTCTTTTAAGAACACATTGACACTTATGGGACTTCAAAATCGCTTCTATTCCAAAACGAACTAGAATATTCAAGGAAACAAGCACATCTATACTCCTTTTGAACATCAAACCCATTGAATTTGATTAAACAAGGTGTCCTTGATGATCATTAGCATTTCCTACAAGTGTTCTCTTCTTAATTGCTCAATAATGAGGCCATCCCTTCATTTTCTCCTCTCAAGGCTGCCTTTGTTGTTGTAATAACACATTCACACTTATGGGACTTGAAAATCGCTTCTATTCCAAAAAGAACCAGTATATTCACGGAAACAAGCACATCTATACTCCTTTGGAACATCAAACCCATTGAATTTGATACAACAAGGTGTCCTTGATGATCATTAGCATTTCTGAGATGTATTCTCTCCTTAATTGCTGAATAATGCGTCCATCCCTTCACTTCCACTTCTCAAGGCTCCATTTCTTGTTTTAATAACACATTCACACTTATGGGACTTGAAAATCGCTTCTATTCCAAAAAGAACCACTATATTCATGGAAATAAACACATCTATACAGCTTTGGAACATCAAACCCACTGAATTAGATTAAACAAGGTGTCCTTGATGATCATTAGCTTTTCTTACATTTATTCTCTCCTTAATTGCTGAATAATGCGTCCATCCCTTCACTTCCAACTCTCAAGGCTCTATTTTTTGTTTTAATAGCACATTCACACTTATGGGACTTGCAAATCGCTTCTATTCCAAAAGGAACCAGTGTATTCATGGAAACAAGCACATCTACACTCCTTTGGAACATCAGAACCATTGAATTTGATTGAACAAGGTGTGGTTGATGATCATTTTCATTTCTTACAGTTATTCCCTTCTTAATTGCTCAATAATGAGGCAATCCCATCATTTTATCCTTCCAAGGCTGCATTTGTTGTTGTAAATACACATTCACGCTTATGGGACTTGAAAATTGCTTCTATTCCTAAAAGAACCAGTATATTCATGGAAACAGGCACATTTAAACTATTTTGGAACATAAAACCCATTGAATTTGATTAAACACGGTGTCCTTGATGATCATTAGCATTTCTTACATGTATTCTCTTCTTAATTGCTGAATAATGAGGCCATCCCTTCATTTTCTCCTCTAACGGCTGCATTTGTCATTCTATGAACACATTCGCAGTTATGGCACTTGACAATCGCTTCTATTCCAAAAAGAACCAGTATATTCATGGAAACAAGCACATCTATACTCCTTTGGAACATCAAACCCATTGAATTTGATTAAACAAGGTGTCCTTGATGATCATTAGCATTTCTTACATGTATTCTCTTCTTAATTGCTGAATAATGAGGCCATCCCTTCATTTTCTCCTCTCAAGGCCGCATATGTTGTTGTAATAACACATTCACACTTACGGGACTTCAAAATCGCTTCTATTCCAAAAAGAACCAGTATATTCATGGAAACAAGCACATCTATACTCCTTTGGAACATCAAACCCATTGAATTTGATTAAACAAGGTGTCCTTGATGATCATTAGCATTTTTTACATGTATTCTCTTCTTAATTGCTGAATAATGAGGTCATCCCTTCATTTTCTCCTCTCAAGGCCGCATATGTTGTTGTAATAACACATTCACACTTACGGGACTTCAAAATCGCTTCTATTCCAAAAAGAACCAGTATATTCATGGAAACAAGCACATCTATACTCCTCTGGAAGATCAAAACCATTGAATTTGATTGAACAAGGTATCCTTGATGATCATTAGCATTTGTTACATGTATTCTCTTCTTAATTGCTGAATAATTAGGCCACCCCTTCATTTTCTCCTCTCAAGGCTGCTTTTGTTGTTGTAACAACACATTCACACTTATGGGACTTGAAAATCGCTTCTATACCAAAAAGAAGCAGTATATTAATGGAAACAAGCACATCTATACTCCTTTGGAACATCAAACCCATTGAATTTTATTAAAGAAGCTGTCCTTGATGATCATTACCATTTCCAACAAGTATTCTCTTCTTAGTTGCTGAATAATCAGACCATCCCTTCAATTCCTCCTCCTAAGGCTCCACTTTTTGTTCTAATAACGCATTCACAATCATGAAAATTGAAAATCGCTTCTATTCCAAATGGAACCAGTGTATTCACAGAAAGAAGAACATCTATACTCCTTTGGAACAGGAAACGCATTGAATTTGATTCAACAAAGTGTCCCTCATGATCATTAGCATTTCTTACAAGTATTCTCTTCTTAATTGCTTAATAATGAGGCCATCCCTTCATTTTCTCCTCTCAAGGCTGCATTTGTTGTTGTAACAACTCATTCACATTTATGGGACTTGAAAATCGCTCTATTCCAAAAAAGGACCAGTATATTCATGGAAACAAGCACATCTATACTCCTTTGGAACATCAAACCCATTGAATTTGATTAAACAAGGTGTCCTTGATGATCATTAGCATTTCTTACATGTATTCTCTTCTTAATTGCTGAATAATGAGGCCATCCCTTCATTTTCTCCACTCAAGGCTGCATTTGTTGTTGTAATAAACATTCACACTTATGGGACTTGAAAATCGCTTCTATTCCAAAAAGAACCAGTATATTCATGGAAGCAAGCACATCTATACTCTTTGGAACATCAAACCCATTGAATTTGATTAAACAAGGTGTCCTTGAATGATCATTAGCATTTCTTACATGTATTCTCTTCTTAATTGCTGAATAATGAGGCCATCCCTTCATTTTCTCCTCTCAAGGCTGCATTTTGTTGTTGTAATAACACATTCACACTTATGGGAACTTGAAAATCGCTTCTATTCGAAAAAGAAGCAGTATATTCATGGAAACAACCACATCTATACTCCTTTGGAACATCAAAACCCATTGAATTTGATTAAACAAGGTGTCCTTGATGATCATTAGCATTTCTTACATCTATTTCTTCTTAATTGCTGAATAATGAGGCCATCCCTTCATTTTCTCCTCTCAAGGCTGCATTTGTTGTTGTAATAACACATTCACACTTATGGGACTTCAAATCGCTTCTATTCCAAAAAAGAACCAGTATATTCATGGAAACAAGCACATCTATACTCCTTTGGAACATCAAACCAATGAATTTGATTAAACAAGGTGTCCTGATGATCATTAGCATTTCTTACATCTATCTCTTCTTAATTGCTGAATAATGAGGCCATCCCTTCATTTTTCTTCTCTCAAGGCTGCATTTGTTGTTGTAATAACACATTCACACTTATGGGACTTGAAAATCGCTTCTATTCCAAAAAGAACCAGTATATTCATGGAAACAAGCACATCTATACTCCTTTGGAACATCGAACCCATTGAATTTGATTAAACAAGGTGTCCTTGATGATCATTAGCATTTCTTACATGTATTCTCTCTTAATGAGCTGAATAATGAGGCCATCCCTTCATTTCTCCTCTCAAGGCTGCATTTGTTGTTGTAATAACACATTCACACTTATGGGACTTGAAAATCGCTTCTATTCCAAAAAGAACCAGTATATTCATCGAAACAAGCACATCTATACTCCTTTGGAACATCAAACCCATTGAATTTGATTAAACAAGGTGTCCTTGATGATCATTAGCATTTCTTACATCTATTCTCTTCTTAATTGCTGAATAATGAGGCCATCCCTTCATTTCCACCTCTCAAGGCTCCATTTTGTTTTAATAACACATTCACACTTATGGGACTTGAAAATCGCTTCTATTGCAAAAAGAACCAGTATATTCATGGAAACAAGCACATCTATACTCCTTGGAACATCAAACCCATTGAATTTGAATAAAAAAGGTGTCCTTGATGATCATTAGCATTTCTTACATGTATTCTCTTCTTAATTGCTGAATAATGATGGCCATCCCTTCATTTTCTCCTCTCAAGGCTGCATTTGTTGTTGTAAAAACACATTCACAATTATGGGACTTGAAAATCGCTTCTATTAAAAAAAGAACCAGAATATTCATGGAAACAGGCACATCTATACTCCTTTGGAACATCAAACCCATTGAATTTGATTAAACAAGGTGTCCTTGATGATCATTAGCATTTCCTACATGTATTGTGTTCTTAATTGCTGAATAATGAGGCCATCCTTCATTTTCTCCTCTCAAGGCTGCATTTGTTGTTGTAATAACACATTCACACTTATGGGACTTGAAAATCGCTTCTATTCCAAAAAGAACCAGTATATTCATGGAAACAAGCACATCTATACTCCTTTGGAACATCAAACCCATTGAATTTGATTAAACAAGGTGTCCTTGATGATCATTAGCACTTCTTCCACGTATTCTCTTCTTAATTGCTGAATAATGAGGCCATCCTTCATTTCCTCCTCTCAAGGCTGCATTTTGTGGTTGTAATAACACATTCACACTTATGGGACTTGAAAATTGCTTCTATTCCAAAAAGAACCAGTATATTCATGAAAACAAGCACATCTATCCTCCTTTGGAACATCAAAACATTGAATTTGATGAAACAAGGTGTCCTTGATGATCATTAGCATTTCTTTCATGTATTCTCTTCTTAATTGCTGAATAATGAGGCCATCCCTTCATTTCCTCCTCTCAAGGGTTCCATTTGTTTTGTAATAAACATTCACACTTATGGGACTTGAAAATCGCTTCTATTCCAAAAAGAACCAGAATATTCATGGAAACAAGCACATCTATACTACTTTGGAACATCAAACCCATTGAATTTGGTTAAACAAGGTGTCCTTGATGATCATTAGCATTTCCTACATGTATTCTCTTCTTAATTGCTGAATAATGAGGCCATCCCTTCATTTTCTCCTCTCAAGGCTGCATTTGTTGTTGTAATAGCACATTCACACTTATGGGACTTGAAAATGGCTTCTATTGCAAAAGAACCAGGATATTTATGGAAACAAGCACATCTATACACGTTTGGAACATCAAACCCATTGAATTTGATTAAACAACGTGTCCTTGATGATCATTACCATTTCTTACATGTATTCTCTTCTTAATTGCTGAATAATGGGCCATCCCTTCATTTTCTCCTCTCAAGGCTGCATTTGTTGTTGTAATAACACATTCACACCTATGGGACTTGAAAATCGCTTCTATTCTGAAAAGAACCAGTATATTCATGGAAACAAGCACATCTATACTCCTTCGGAACATCAAACCCATTGAATTTGTATAAACAAGGTGTCCTTGATGATCATTAGCATTTCTTACATGTATTCTCTTCTTAATTGCTGAATAATGAGGCCATCCTTCATTTTCTCCACTCAAGGCTGCATTTGTTTGTTGTAATAACACATTCACACTTATGGAACTTTAAAATTGCTTCTATAAATCCAAAAGGCAGTATTATCATGGAAACAAGTACATTGATACTCCTTTGGTGCATCAAACCCATTGAATTTCGAAAAACAAGGTGTCCTTGATGATCATTTGCATTTCTTACAATGTATTCTCTTCTTAATTGCTGAATAATAAGTCCATCCCATCAATTCCACATCTCAAGGGCTCCATTTTTTGTTTTAATAACACATTCAACACTTATGGGAACTTGAAAATCGCTTTATAACCAAAAAGAAGCCGTATATTCATGAGGAAACAAGCACTTCTATACTCCTTTGGAACTTCAAACCCATTGAATTTGATTAAACATGGAGTCCCTGATGATCATTAGCATTTCTTACATCTCTTCTCTCTTAATTGCTGAATAATCAGTCCATCNTTTTGCTGTAATAACACATTCACACTTAAGGGACTTGAAAATCGCTTCAATTCTCAAAGAACCAGAAAATTCATGGAAATAAGCACATCTATACTCCTTTGGAACATCAAACCCATTGATTTGATTAAACAACGTGTCCTTGACGATCTTAGCATTTCATACATGTAATCTCTTCTTAATTGCTGAATAATGAGGCCATCCCTTCATTTCTACTCTGAAGGCTGCATTTGTTGTTGTAACAACTCATTCACACTTGTGGGACTTGAAAATTGCTTCTATTCCAAAAAGAACCAGTATATTCATGGAAACAAGCACATCTATACTCCTTTGGAACATCAACCCAATGAATTTGATTAAACAAGGTGTCCTTGACGATCATTAGCATTTCTTACATGTATTCTCTTCTTCATTGATGAATAATGAGGCCATCCCTTCATTTTCTCCTCTCAAGGCTGCATTTGTTGTTGTTACAACAGATTCACACTTATGGGACTTCAAAATTGCTTCTATTCCAAAAAGAACCACTATATTCATGGAAACAAGCTCATCTATACTCCTTTGGAACATCAAACCCATAGAATTTGATTTAACACCGTGTCCTTGATGATCTTTAGCATTTCTTACATCTATTCACTTCTTAATTGCTTAATAATGAGGCCACCCCTTCATTTTCTCCTCTCAAGGCTGCATTTGTTGTTCTAATAACACATTTACACTAATGGGACATGAAAATCGCTTCTATTCTGAAAAGAACCCGAATATTCATGGAATCAAGCACGTCTATTCTCCTTTGGAACATCAAACCCATTGAATTTGGTTAAACAAGGTGTCCTTGATGATCATTAGCATTTCCTTCATGTATTGTCTTCGTAATTGCTGAATAATGAGGCCATCCCTTCACTTTCTGCTCTCAAGGCTGCATTCATTGTTGTAAGAACACATTCACTCTTATGGACCTGAAAATCGCTTCTATTCCAAAAAGAACCAGTATATTCATGGAAGCAAGCACATCTATACTCCTTTGGAACATCCAACCCACTGAATTAGATTTAACAATGTGTCCTTGATGATCATGAGCATTTCCTACATGTATAGTCTCCTTAATTGCAGAATAATGCGTCCATCCCTTAAATTCCACCTCTCAAGGTTCCATTTTTGTTTTAATAACACATTCAGACTTATGGGACTTGAAAATCGCTTCTATTCCAAAAAGAACCAGTATATTCATGGAAACAAGCACATCCATACTCCTTTGGAACAACAAGCACATTGAATTTGATTAAACAAGGTGTCCTTGATGATCATTAGCATTTCTTACATGTATTCTCTCATAAATTGCTGAATAATGCGTTGATCCCTTCAATTCCACCTCTCAAGGTTCCATTTTTTGTTTTAATAACACATTGACACTTATGGGACTTCAAAATCACTTCTATTCCAAAAAGAACCAGTATATTCATGGAAACAAGCTCATCTATAGTCCTTTGGAACATCAGACCCATAGAATTTGATTAAACAAGGTGTCCTCGATGATCATTAGCATTTCTAACATCTATTCTCTTCATAATTGCTGAATAATGAGGCCATCCCTTAATTTTCTCCTCTCAAGGCTGCATTTGTTGTTGCAATAACACCTTCACACTTATGGGAATTGAAAATCGCTTCTATTGCAAAAATAACCAGTATATTCATGGAAACAAGCGCATCTATACTCCTTTGGAACATCAAACCCATTGAATTTGATTAAACAAGGTGTCCTCAATGATCATTAGCATTTCTAACATCTATTCTCTTCCTAATTGCTGAATAATGAGGCCATCCCTTCATTTTCTCCTCTCAAGGCTGCATCTGTTGTTGTAACAACCCATTCACACTTATGGGACTTGAACATTGGTTCTATTCCAAAATGAACCAGTATATTCATGGAAACAAGCACACCTATAGTCCTTTGGAACATCAAACCCATAGAATTTGATTAAACAACATGTCCTTGATGATCTTTAGCATTTCTTACATATATTCTCTTATTAATTGCTGAATAATGAGGCCATCCCTTCATTTTCTCCTCTCAAGGCTGCATCTGTTGTTGTAAAAACACATTCACACTTATGGAACTTTAAAATTGCTTCTACACCAAAATGAAGCAGTATATTCATGGAAACAAGTACATCTATACTCCTTTGGAACATCAAACCCACTGAATTTGATTAAAAATGGTGTCGGTGATGATCATTAGCATTTCTTACAAGTATTCTCTTCTTAGTTGCTGAATAATGAGACCACCCTTTGAATTCCTCCTCTCAAGGCTCCACTTTTTGTTGTAATAACACATTCACACTTATGGGACTTGAAAATCGCTTCTATTCCAAAATGAAGCAGTATATTCATGGAAACTAGCAGATCTATACTCATTTGGGACATCAAACCCATTGAATTTGATTAAACAAGCTGTCCTTGATGATCATTAGCATTTCTCACAAGTATTCTCTTCTTAGTTGCTGAATAATGAGACCATCCCTTCAATTCCACCTCTCAAGGTTCCACTTTTTGTTGTAATAACACATTTATACTTATGGGACTTGAAAATCGCTTCTAATCCAAAAAGAACCAGTATATTCAAGGAAAGAAGCACATCTATACCTCTTTGGAACATCAAACCCATTGAATTTGATTGAACAAAGTGTCCTTGATGATTATTTGCATCTCTTACATGTATTCTCTTCCTAATTGCTAAATAATGAGGCCATCCCTTCATTTTCTCCACTCAAGTCTCCATTTGTTGTTCTAATAACACATTCACACTTATGGAACTTGAAAATCGCTTCTATACCAAAAAGAAGCAGTAGATTCAAGGAAACAAGCACATCTATACTCATTTGGGACATCAAACCCATTGAATTTGATTAAACAAGGTGTCCTTGATGATAATTAGCATTTCTTACATGTATTCTCTTCTTAATTGGTGAATAATCAGTCCATCCCATCAATTCCACCTCTCAAGGCTCAATTTTTGTTTTAATAACACATTCACACTTATGGAACTTGAAATCGCTTTTATACCAAAAGAAACAGAATATTCAGGGAAACAAGCACTTCTATATTTCTTTGGAACATCAAACCCTTTTAATTTGATTAAACAAGGTGTCCTTGATCATCATTAGCATTTCTTACATGTCTTCTCTTCTTATTTGCTGAATAATGAGGCCATCCCTTCAATTTCTCCTCTCAATGCTGCATTTGTTGTTGTAATAACACATTCACACTTATGGGACTTGAAAATCACTTCTATTCCAAAAAGAACTAGTATATTCGTCGAAACAAGTGCATCTATACTCCTATGGAACATCAAACCCATTGAATTTGATTAAAGAAGGTGTCCTTGATGATCATTAGGATTTCTTACATCTCTTCTCCACTTAATTGCAGAATAATGGGGCCATCCCTTCACTTCCACCTCTCAAGGCTCCATTTTTTGTTTTAATAACACATTCACACTTATGGGACTTGAAAATTGCTTCTATTCCAAAAAGAACCAGTATATTCATGGAAACAATCTCATCTATACTCCTTTGGAACATCAAGCCCATAGAATTTGATTAAACAACGTGTCCTTGATGCTCATTCGCATTTCTTACATGTATTCACTTCTTATTTGCTGAATAATGAGGCCATCCCTTCATTTTCTCCTCTCAAGGCTGCATTTGTTGTTGTAATAACACATTTATACTTATGGGACATGAAAATCGCTTCTATTCTGAAAAGAACCAGTATATTCATCGAAACCAGCTCTTCTATACTCCTTTGGAACATCAAACGCATTGAATTTGATTAAACAACGTGTCCTTGATGATCATTAGCATTTCTTATGATGAGAATCATGGAGGTGATGGGTGGAAGGCTTCAATAGATCCAAAAGGTCCATTGGACATTCCAGAACACCCAATAACACGAGCTAGTGCTTCAATAGATGCAAGAAGTCCATTGCACATTCCAGAAGACCCAATAACACAAGATAGAGCTTCAATGGATGTAGGAGGTCCATTGCACATGCCAGAAGGTCCAATTACACGAGCTAGAGCTTCAATGGATGCAAGAGGTCCATTGCATATTCCAGAAGGCCCAATAGCACGAGTTAGAGCCAAAAAGATTAAGGAAGCACTGAATGGGCTGATTTAGGACATTCAGGCCAACCAAGCTTCAAATGGTGTGAATTCAAGTTTTAAAGAGAGTCCAGGCCTAATTAATATAATTGGACTACTTAATGGGTCAGACTAAGTGATAGCATTCCCTCCTAAATAGGAGTTAATTGTATCTACTGGAATTAGTCCGAAAATTCCTCCAAATTAAAGATTTCTCCTAATTAGGAATTTTGCCTCTTTAGGATTGCCATCTTAGTCTATAAATAGGCACCCCTTGTAAGCTCTAGAAGTCAGACAACTTGGAGTGAAATAAAAAGTAAGGGTTTTTCTCCCTTGGTTCTTTTAAGAACTAAAGAACTTATCAAGAGGTAATTCTTCTTGTGGCGTTCAAATCGACTTATCACTCCCAATTCCTTCCTTTTCTGGAGTGTGGCATCCATATCCATCTTGAATACCCTAGGTTCGTGTTCCTTCGAATATTGGGTCTAGGGTTTGTGTTAATAAACTCTGATTTAGCTTTCCTGGTTGTTCTTTGACTCATTGTGTGCGTTGGGTCCCTAAGCCACGTCTTTTTGGGGTTTTCCGCATCATCTTACATGTATTCTCTTCTTAATTGCTGAATAATGAGGCCATCTCTTCATTTTCTCCTCTCAAGGCTGCATTTGTTGTTGTAATAACACATTCACACTTATGGGACCTAAAAATCGCTTCTATTCCAAAACGTACCAGTATATTCAAGGAAACAAGCACATCTATACTCCTTTGGAACATCAAACCCATTGAATTTGATTAAACAAGGTGTCCTTGATGATCATTAGCATTTCTTACATGTATTCTCTCCTTAATTACGGAATAATGAGTCCATCCCATCAATTCCACCTCTCAAGGTTCCCTTTTTTGTTTTCAATACACATTCACACTTATGGGACTTGAAAATTGCTTCTATGCCAATAAGATGCAGTATATTCGTGGAAACAAGCACTTCTATAGTCCTTTGGAACATCAAACCCATTGAATTTGATTAAGGAAGGTGTCCTTGATCATCATTAGCATTTCTTAAATCTCTTCTCTTCTTAATTGATGAATAATGAGGCCATCCCTTCAGTTCCTCCTCTCAAGGCTCCACTTTTTGTTGTAATAACACATTCACACTTATGGGATTTGAAAATCGCTTCTATTCCAAAAAAAAACCAGTATATTCATCGAAACAAGCACATCTATACTCCTTTCAAACATCAAACCCATTGAATGTGATTAAATAAGGTGTCCTTAAAGATCATTAGCATTTCCTACATGTATTCTCTCCTTAATTGCAGAATAATGCATCCATCCCTTCAATTCCACCTCTCAAGGTTCCATTTTTTGTTTTAATTACACATTGACACTTATGGGACTTCAAAATCGCTTCTATTCCAAAAAGAACCAGTATATTCATCGAAACAAGCACATCTATAATCCTTTCGAACATCAAACCCATTGAATTTGATTAAATAAGGTGTCCTTGATGATCATTAGCATTTCTTAGATGTATTCTCTCCTTCATTACTGAATAATGCATCCATCCCATCAATTCCACCTCTAAAGGTTCCATTTGTTGTTTTAATAACACATTCACACTTATGGGACATCAAAATCACTTCTATTTCGAAAAGAACCAGTATATTCATGGAAACAAGCACATCTATACTCCTTTGGAGCATCAAACCTATTGAATTTGATTAAACAAGGTGTCCTTGATGATCATTAGCATTTCTTACATCTATTCTCTACTTAATTCCCGATTAATGAGGTCATCCCTTCATTTTCTCCTCTCAAGGCAGCATTTGTTGTTGTAACAACACATTCACACTTTTGAGACTTCAAAATCGCTTCTATTCCGAAAAGAACCCGTATATTCATGCAAACAAGCACATCTATACTCCTTTGGAACATCAAACCCATTAAATTTGATTAAACAAGGTGTCCTTGATGATCATTAGCATTTCCTACATGTATTCTCTTCTTAATTGCTGAATAATGAGGCCATCCCTCCCTTTTCTGCTCTCAAGGCTGCATTTGTTGTTGTAACAACACATTCACACTTATTGATGCGGAAAACCCCAAAAAGACGTGGCTTAGGGACCCAACGCACACAATGAATCAAAGAGCAACCAGGAAAGCTAAATCAGAGTTTAATAACACAAAACCTAGACCCAATATTCGAAGGAACACGAACCTAGGGTATTCAAGATGGATATGGACGCCACACCCCAGAAAAGGAAGGAATTGGGAGTGATAAGTCGATTTGAACGCCACAAGAAGAAATACCTCTTGATAAGTTCTTTAGTTCTTAAAAGAACCGTGGGAGAAAAACCCTTGCTTTCTATTTCACTCAAAAGTTGTATGATTTCCAAAGCTTACAAGGGGTGCCTATTTATAAGTTTAGATAACAATCCTAAAGGAGTAAAATTCCTATTTAGGAGAAATCCCTATTTTGGAGGAATTTCGGACTAATTCCAGCACATACAATGAACTCCTATTTAGGAGTGAATGCTATCACTTAGTTTGACCAATTAAGTAGTCCAATTATATTAATTAGGCTTGGGCTCTCTTTAAAACTTGAATTCGCACCATTTGAAACCTAGTTGGCCTGAATGTCCAGAATCAGCCCATTTAGTGCTTCTTTAATCTCTCTGGCCCTAGCTCGTGTTATTGGGCCTTCTGGAATGTGCAATGGACCTCTTGCATCCATTGAATCTCTAGCTCGTGTTATTGGGCCTTTTGGAATGTGCAATGGACCTCTTGTATCAATTGAAGCTCTAACTTGTGTTATTGGGCCTTCTTGAATGTGTGATGGACTTTTTGCATCCTTTGAAGCCTTCCACCCATCATCTCCACGGTTCTCATCATTGCCCCTTTCCTTAAAAAGATTCGTCCTCGAATCATCACCTTCTTTATACTTAATGACGTAGGGAAAGGTCTGAATGAATTTGATCCACTTGGCATGCCTTCTGTTCAACTTTCCTCGTACAAGTAGGATAGGAACTGCACAATGACTCATGCTTTCCCTGACATATCCTTTGAAAATTAGTTCTTCAACCTGTCTTTTATGCTCCTTTGTCTCCTCAAGATTACTCTTATATGCTGGCCGGTTTGGGATGGATGCACTAGGGATGAAAACAATTTGATTCTTGATTCTTCTCATAGGTAGCAATCCACTCAGGACATTATCATGAAATTCATCTTCAAATTCCTGCAATAGAACAACAATAGTACTAGGTAAAGATGGTTCAAGCTTGTTAGTGTTAAAAGAAGCCTTTTTGTATAAAAGTACGATCATAGGTTGTATGGCAAAAATTGCTCTTTTGGCATTAATTTCTTTTGCATAGAAACTTTCTGTTTTCTTCTCTTTCTTTTGTGTTCTCACGTTTTCTGCTCTCTTTCCTCCTTTTTCAATCTCTCCTTTTTGTTCACTCTCATTTTTAATCCTCAATTCATCCTCATAAGCTTGTTAAGGTGATAATGGTACAAGAGTGACGGGTTTTTCATTCATTACAAAGGAATATCGATTCTTGAATCCATCATGCATAACTCGCCTGTCAAACTGCCATGGCCTTCCTAATAGAATATGACCTGTTTGCATAGGTACAACATCACATAAAACTTCATCACAGTACCTTCCAACAGAAAATGACACAAGCACTTGCTTATCTACCATAACTTCACCATTCTCATTCAACCAATGAAGCTTATATGGCCTAGGATGCTTCATAGTAGGTAAGTTCAGCTTCTCAACCATAGTTATGCTAGCAACATTAGTGCAACTCCCACCATCAATAATCATACTACATACCTTATCTTTGATGAAACACCTTGTCTGAAAGATGTTATCTCGTTGCACCTCATTTTCTTCCTTCACTTGCACATTCAATGCTCGCCTTGCAATGAGAGCTACTTCATTAATCGGATACTTATCTCCATCAGTTTCACCCCTTGTTGATGGCACAGAATCATCAACATCATGGTCATAGGCACGTTTCAATTGCCTTCTTGCTTTAGGAACCTCATAAGTTTCGTACCTCCTTTGCAACTCTGATATTGTATTAGATTGCTCCTTCATCCTCTCCCTCATATCATCAAATCTGGTATTCATACGCTCAAATTGTTGTTGCATAGCTTTGATCATCAAGGACACATCCCTAGCTCCCTCCTGAGCTGCACCTTTGTCTTTGGATGTCATAGTATTACTTCTACACAAAATAATAAGATACCTCACAGAGCACTCCCTCACGTGTTTTACTCAAAAGAAGGTGTCACACTCTCTCGTGCTTACACTCTTTATGGCTTTTTCTTTATATGAACTTTCACTCTTGCCTTTTACCACTTGGATTTCTCCTTTCAGCTCTATAAAGAACTAAAGAAGGTAAAGCAAGAGTATTGATTTTGAACAGAATAAGATAAATGGTGTAGAATTGAACAAATCGGAGAACAAGGAATAAAAAAAAAATGAAAAAGGATATCAAGGCAAACGATTTTAATGAACTAAACTCACAAAAAGAATCAGGATAAGGGAAGTTAAATTTAGAGGACAAACTTGGATAACAAGATAGGAAAATGGATGGCAGAATTGGAGTTGAGCAAGAAAACTTTGTTATTATTGTGGCCAATATGACCAAATTGTTAACTTTATCAATAACTTGAATTTGATGTTTCCTTTCTTTTCTTCTTTTTCTTGTTCTTTTTCTTTCTCTCTTTTTTTTTTTTCGCTGATCCTTCTTTGTTTTTCTTTCTTTTTCTTTTCCTTTTTCTTTTGCTCAACACAAAACAACAGTAGAACACTTAGATACAGCAATTGGAATTGAAATTAAAATGTTGAGAAGGATTGCAAGCAAACAGATTTGTGCATTTGAATTGTAATGCACATAATAGACAAATTGAATCGAAATAAATAAATCACAAGGTAGAAGATTAAAGAGTGAGTGGATTCAACCTGATTTAGAGCCAGGCTCTTATACCAACTGATGCGAAAAACCCCAAAAAGACGTGGCTTAGGGACCCAACGCACACAATGAATCAAAGAGCAACCAGGAAAGCTAAATCAGAGTTTAATAACACAAACCCTAGACCCAATATTCAAAGGAACACGAACCTAGGGTATTCAAGATGGATATGGATGCCACACCCCAGAAAAGGAAGGAATTGGGAGTGATAAGTCGATTTGAACGCCACAAGAAGAAGTACCTCTTGATAAGTTCTTTAGTTCTTAAAAGAACCGTGGGAGAAAAACCCTTGCTTTCTATTTCACTCAAAAGTTGTATGATTTCCAAAGCTTACAAGGGGTGCCTATTTATAGGTTTAGATAACAATCCTAAAGGAGTTAAATTCCTATTTAGGAGAAATCCCTATTTTGGAGGAATTTCGGACTAATTCTAGCACATACAATGAACTCCTATTTAGGAGTGAATGCTATCACTTAGTTTGACCAATTAAGTAGTCCAATTATATTAATTAGGCCTGGGCTCTCTTTAAAACTTGAATTCACACCATTTGAAACCTAGTTGGCCTGAATGTCCAGAATCAGCCCATTTAGTGCTTCTTTAATCTTTCTAGCCCTAGCTCGTGTTATTGGGCCTTCTGAAATGTGCAATGGACCTCTTGCATCCATTGAATCTCTAGCTCGTGTTATTGGGCCTTCTGGAAAGTGCAATGGACCTCTTATATCAATTGAAGCTCTAACTTGTGTTATTGGGCCTTCTTGAATGTGTGATGGACTTTTTGCATCCTTTGAACCCTTCCACCCATCATCTCCATGGTTCTCATCACTTATGGGGTATGAAAATCGCTTCTATTCCAAAAAGAACTAGTATATTCATGGAAACAAGCACATCTATACTCCTTTGGAACATCAAACCTGTTGAATTTGATTAAACAAGGTGTCCTAGATGATCATTAGCATTTCTTACATCTATTCTCTACTTAATTGCCGATAAATGAGGCTGTCCCTTCATTTTCTCCTCTCAAGGCAGCATTTGTTGTTGTAACAACACATTCACACTTTTGAGACTTGAAAATCGCTTCTATTCCGAAAAGAACCAGTATATTCATGCAAACAAGCACATCTATACTCCTTTGGAACATCAAACCCATTGAATTTGACTAAACAAGGTGTCCTTGATGATCATTAGCATTTCCTACATGTATTCTCTTCTTAATTGCTGAATAATGAGGCCATCCCTCCCTTTTCTCCTCTCAAGGCTACATTTATTGTTGTAACAACACATTCACACTTATGGGACTTGAAAATCACTTCTATTCGAAAAAGAACCAGTATATTCATTGAAACAAGGACATCTGTACTCCTTTGGAACTTCCAACCCATTGAATTCGATTAAATAAGGTGTCCTTGCTGATCATTAGCATTTCTTACATGCATTCTATTCTTAATTGCTAAATAATGAGGCTATCCCTTCTTTTTCTCCACTCAAGGCTGCATTCGTTGCTGTAATAACACATTCACACTTATGGGACTTCGAAACTGCTTCTATTCCAAAGATAACTGGTATATTATGGAAACAAGCACATCTATACTCCTTTGGAACATCAAACCCATTGAATTTGATTAAACAAGGTGTCCTCGACGATGATTAGCATTTCCTACATGTATTCTCTTCTTAATTGCTAAATAATGAGGCTATCCCTTCTTTTTCTCCACTCAAGGCTGCATTTGTTGCTGTAATAACACATTCACACTTATGGGACTTCAAAACTGCTTCTATTCCAAAGATAACTGGTATATTATGGAAACAAGCACATCTATACTCCTTTGGAACATCAAACCCATTGAATTTGATTAAACAAGGTGTCCTCGACGATGATTAGCATTTCTTACATGTATTCTCTTCTTAATTGCTGAATAATGAGGCCACCCCTTCATTTTCTCCTCTCAAGCCCGCTTTTGTTGTTGTAACAACACATTCACACTTATGGGACATGAAAATCGCTTCTATTCCAAAAAGAACCAGTATATTCATGGAAACAAGCACATCTATACTCCTTTGGAACATCAAACCCATTGAATTTGATTAAACAAGGTGTCCTTGAACATCATCAGCATTTCTTGCATGTATTCTCTTCTCATCTCAATTGCTGAATAATGAGGCCATCCCTTCATTTTCTCCTCTCAAGGCTGCATTTGTTGTTGTAATAACACATTCAGACTTATGGGACTTGAAAATCGCTTCTATTCATAAAAGAACCAGTATATTCAAGGAAACAAGTACATCTATACTCCTTTGGAACATCAAACCCATTGAATTTGATAAAGGAAGGTGTCCTTGATGATCATTAGCATTTCTTTCATCTCTTCTCTTCTTAATTGCTGAATACTGAGGCCATCCCTTCAGTTCTCCCTCTCAAGGCTCCACTTTTTGTTGTAATAACACATTTACACTTATGGGACTTGAAAATCGATTCTATTCCAAAAAGAACCAGTATATTCATGGAAATAAGCACATCTACCCACCTTTGGAACATCACACCCATTGAATTTGATTGAACAAGGTGCCCTTGATGATCATTAGCCTTTCTTACATGTATTCTCTTCTTAATTGCTGAATAATGAGGCCATCCCACCATTTTCTCCTCTCAAAGCTGGACTTGTTGTTGTAACAACACATTCACACTTATGGGACTTGAAAATCGTTTCTAATCCAAAAAGAACCTGTATATTCATTGAAACAAGCACATCTATACTCCTTTCGAACATCAAACCCATTGAATTTGATTAAATAAGGTGTCCTTGATGATCATTAGCATTGCCTACTTGTATTCTCTCCTTAATTGCTGAATCATGCGTCCATCCCTTCAATTCCACCTCTCAAGGTTCCATTTTAACACATTCACATTCACACTTATGGGACTTAAAAATCGCTTCTATTCCAAAAAGAACCAGTATATTCGTGTAAACACGCACATCTATACTCCTTTGAAACATCTCTACTTAATTGCTGAAAAATGAGGTCATCCCTTCATTTTCTCCTCCCAAGGCTGCTTTTCTTGTTGTAACAACACATTCACACTTATGGAACTTGAAAATCGCTTCTATTCCAAAAAGAACAAGTATATTCATGGAAAGAAGCACATCTATACTACTTTGGAACATCAAACCCATTGAATTTGATTAAGGAAGGTGTCCTTGAACATCATTAGCATTTCTTACATCTCTTCTTAATTGCTAAATAATGAGGCCATCCCTTCAGTTCCTTAATGTTCATGGAAACAAGCACAGCTATAAATGCTTGGAAACTCATGTGATTGCTGGTTAGGCTAACATTAGGATTACTATTAATCTATTTGTCCAAACGGAGGTTAAGAAGAAATCAGAGTTTGTACAAAGAAATTTCAGAAAACCCCTTCAAATCAAAAAAGGGAAAAAACCATTGACACTATGAACCATATGTCAACTCCACTGTAATCAAGTGAGTATAATAGAGGTTCACAACCTTAGTTACATCAAACAAATTGAACAAAATTCAATTTGAACTATCGAGAGACTAATGAGTCAAGCAAGACAGGACAACTACATGTTGTCAACTACAACTCAACAAGTAAGACCTCAAGGCAGTAATCCAACCGTTCAAGATGAACCCCAGATGTCCCTACCAGCTGTCCAAATTTCAGCTCAATCGGACCATGAATCGATAATCATCCACACGGTTTACCAATTCTGCCACAAATGAGAGAGCAGAGAGTTACCAAACTTGAGAGGTTTTGGTTCGAACAAAAAACCTACCCTTGCAGTTCACAAAAACCCAATCCAACCGTCCACAAACAAGATCTATGTGTCTTCCAACTACTGACCAAAAATCAGCTTGATCGGACCACAAACAATTTTCCAATTATACGGTTGATCAAAACTGCACACAGAAAATTGCCCAAAATATTGACCTACGAAAACTGAAGAGATGTAGGACTTACAGTGCTCGAAACCCAATCTCCACCGTTCAAAAATAAAAACCAAATGCCCTTTATTAACCATCCAAATTTCAAGCTGATCGGATACCGATATCCCTTCCAAACGTGGCTATCACCGATTTTGAGGTCAATGTTTAACGGTCAAAATCTTATTAATTAGTATATATAAATATTTAAATTATACTATAATCTATTTATTATTTATATTTTGTTATATATATATATTATAAAAATAGAATAATAATAAAAAAATGATGATAATAAATAATAATAGAATATAATATACTATTACTATATATAATCGTTAATATAATTATAATACTATACATAATAATTACTATATATAAAATAGTATATATAATTCTATTACTATATATAATACTATATATAATATTAATTATATAATATATAAATAAAATTTATAAATAGAATTTTAGAAATTTTAATACATCATTTTATTAAATATGCAATTCCCAAAATTTTTTCAATATTCTTTTTTTTTTTATCATTTATCAACAAGAAAACAAACAAAAAAAAAATTCGAATTGAAAAGTGTCCATTGTTTAATGGATAGAACATAAGTATTTTAAATCTTAGTATAAGTTCAAATCATATTGGACGCAATATCTTTTCATTTAATATTAATATTTATTTCAATTTTATTCTAAATTTTTTATTTCATATTATAATCTATATTCTTATTGATTATTAGAATAATTAGTAGAAGATATATTATATACTTTATTTTAATTTAGTATATTATATATATTATTTTTATATATTTTTTAATTCATTTTTTATTTTATAGTTGTTTTTTTTAATGCTGTTGTTTTATGTTTTATATTTATAATTTGATTTTTATTATTTGATTTAAGTATTATACTTATTATAATTAAGATTAAAGATTAAGAATGATCAATTTTGCAGGCTATATTCTTAATGGCAACTCCAAGTTTATTTTGTGTCATTTTGCTACTGCAGTTCGCAAAAACAGCAATAGAAGATAAATTTCTAACACATCCTGGATGCAAAGGCAAATGTGGAGACGTTGCCATTCCCTTCCCTTTTGGAGTTAGACCTAATTGTTCTTTAAATGATAACTTTGTGGTAGATTGTAATGACACCTTTAGGCTTCCCAAGCCTTTTTTTTGACCAGTATAAGAATGGAATTACTCAGCGTTTCAATTGGAGGTTTAGTTCAAGTTCATAATACAATATTTTTTTTTTACAACTGCAACAACAACAAAAGCTCTGATGGAACAGTTGACATGTCAAGCAGCCATTTCTTTTATTCGAGTGTATATAATAGGTTCACAACTACAGGTTGCAACAATTATGCTGTGCTTGTGACGAATCACCGACCTATTGGTGGACGTCTTTCCTTTTGCAGTGGAATCCACAAAAGTAATGGTTGTTATAGCCTAAGATGTTGTCAAGCCAGCATTCCTCCTCACATCAAGTCTTTCAAAGTAGGGATGATCGGTATTGTAAAAGATGATTCTAACTATTGCAATGACAACAAGACTGCCTTTATGGTTGACCAAGACTAGTTTGCTTCTAAGCAATTATCTCTTGGCCTGTTGATGCAGCAGGAATATGTTCTTGCAGTCTTTGAGTGGGGAGCATTCCAGGGATATTGTCAAGTACCTAAAACTTCAGCTCTTTTTTGCAGTAACAATGGCTCTTGTTGGACACAGTTATCACAAAGACATCTATGTGTTTGCACTGATGGTTCCTCTGATTATTCCAAATCCTTCCACAAGATCCTCGACGGATGTGAAGGTATTACAGCTTTAACATAAATAAAGAATATGATGCCACAAATATGATGTTGACTTGCAAATTTTTTTATAAAATTGTTGAAACCTTTTTTCTTTTCTTGCGAATTTTCAAAATCCAATTAGTACTTGAGAACTCTTTTATAATTTATACATATAATGGTTACCAAAGATCCCTCAAATAACATTATTTGTCTTAATATTCCTAATTGGTAGGGGCCGTTGTATGAAACTCACATTGTTGCCTTCTCTGTTTGTATACTGCGGATCGGAGATCCTATAATTGCTCGTGTCCTGATGGGTACTTGCATCATGACAACAAGAATACATGCTACCCACCATTTCTTTGGCAACAAGATAAAAAATCTCAGGCTAAAGTTATCATCACAGGTATGCAATATCTATTTGGTTTGTAAAATTAGTTAGAAGTTAGTTGTAGATTTGTTTAAGGATTTGGACATTTTGAAAGCTCAAATTTAGGGTAGGCTAATCACTTCGATTGACTGTAGTTTATTGCAGTCATTATAATAACGTGATCATTTCTTAATATTTCTAAATTAGAAATGATATCCATAGTTTTTCATACAATTAAATTGATTTTCCGATTTAATGGTTGCGCAAGTTGTAGCTCTAGTATTGGATTACTTTTACTAGTTATTAGTGCATGGGCATTGTACAAAACAATTCAAAGAAGAAAGGCCGCTAAACTCAAACAAAAATATTTCAAAAGAAATGGTGGTCTGCTATTGCAACAACGGTTGTCTTCAAGAGATAATAACGTTGAGCAAATGAAATTATTTGGTTCTAAGGAACTAGAGAAGGCTACAGAGAACTACAATGTGAGCTGAATCCTTGGTCAGGGAGGCTAAGGAACAGTCTATAAAGGAATGTTGTCGGATGGAAAGATTGTAGCAATAAAGAAATCCAAAATAGTCAACGAAGAAAAAGGCAAACTTGAAGAGTTCATCAATCAGGTTACAATTTTAATACAAATCAACCACAAAAATGTGGTAAAGTTACTCGGATGTTGTTTAGAGACTAAAGTACCTCTATTGGTCTATGAGCTCATTCCAAATGGAACTTTGTCTCAACACATACATGGGCAGAATGATCAAGAATTCCCAATCACATGGGAAATGTGTTTGCGGATTGCAACTAAAGTTGCGGGCGTGATATCGTATTTGCATTCAGCAACATCCATACTTATTTATCATTGAGACATCAAGTCCACAAACATACTGTTGGATGATAAATATTGGCACCTCAAAGTCAATTGCAATTGATCAAACACACGTGACAACTCGAGTCCAAGGGACTTAAACCCGGAGTACTTTCAGTCAAGCCAATTTACAGAGAATAGTGATGCTTACAGCTTTGGAGTTGTGCTTATTGAGCTCTTGACAGGACAAAAGCCGATCTCCTCGATGCGTTCTATTGAAGAAAGAAGTTTAGTGACATATTTCTCTCTTTCAATGCAAGAGAATCGCTTATTTGATATACTCGATGCTCAAGTCCTCAAGCAGGGCCAGAAAAAAAAGATCATAGCAGTTGCAAAGTTGGCAAAAAGATGTTTGCACTTGAACGAGAAGAAGAGGCCTACAATGAAAGCAGTGGCTATGGAGTTGGAATCGATTAGAGCATCATTGGAGGAAGCTTTTTAAGCCATTCATCGGGATTTTGGCCCCGACAAGGCGAATGATGCTGAAGCGAGCAATGCTAGACGTTGGGATACTGCATCCTCTCCATCTGGGTCACATTTGAACCCCGTCGGCATGCTTATGGAAATTGATGCACAACCTCTACTCTTTGGCTAAAACCTTAATTATTGTCGAATAATATATAAGTTTCCGACTGCCTAACCAGACTTGGTTTGGTTAGATACAAATAAGAAGGGCTCAGCATTGATGCATGAACTATTTTCTATCTTGGTAGTTCCAGGAATGGGGCATACATCATCACCTTGGTGATGGACCCAGGCCAATGCCAGCTGTGATGGTGTGAGTCCTTTCTCAGCTATAATCTCATCAACCCACTCAAACAAATTTGAAGACAAAAGGAAGCTTTATGCAGATAAAATTACAGGCAAAGTATATTAATGTTCTCAATAAAAATTTGTCAATCTTCCTACTGGCTGATATTGCAATAACAGTGGTACCACCTTTGGAAGACATAGAAATGACAAGAATGATGCTTTGCACAAATCCATATTGGTAACAATTTAGACCTGGTGCATTGTGTAGGTTTAATTGATGTTAGAAATGTAAGATTGTTATGTTACATGAACATTCATGTAACCATAGACATATTAGGTAACGATAACCCAAAGTTTACAGCATTCTTTATAAAGAAATAGTCGAGTTATCATTGTCAAACGCCTAATTTAGTTAAGGTGAATAAAATGCAGTAGCCGTCTCTAATCAAGTTCCTCCTAAACTAACGAGAACTAGTAGAACAACCCTACTTAAATATCCCAAATCATCTAAGTTCAATTATATCCCTACTCTAAATTTGCCTCGAGTACAAGTGCAGGCAGACAGGCCCTTAGACCAATCTCACATCATCATCTAAGTTCCATTATATCCCTATTCTAAATTTTCCTCGAGTACAAGTGCAGGCAGACAGACCCTTAAGAACAGAGCTTGTAGCAAAGACGGTAAGAAAAAAGAGTTTACGAATTGATTGACAAATTTGAAAATCAAGTGAAAGCCCAGTAGAAAATAGAGCCGACCTTGCTGCCACCAATTTTGAGGTAAATGCTTGGAAACTCATGTGATTGCTGGTTAGGCTAACATTAGGATTACTGTTAATCTATTTGTCCAAACGGAGGTTAAGAAGAAATCAGAGTTTGTACAAAGAAATTTTAGAAAACCCATTCAAATCAAAAAAGGGAAAAAACCATGGACACTCTGAACCAGAGGTCAACTTCACTATAATCAAGTGAGTACAATAGAGGTTCACAACCTTAATTACATCAAACAAATTGAACAAAATTCAATTTGAACTATCGAGAGACTAATGATTCAAGCAAAACAGGACAACTACGTGCTGTCAACTACAACTCAACAAGTAGACCTCAAGGCAGTAATCCAACTGTTCAAGTTGAACCCCAGATGTCCCCTACCAGCTGTCCAAATTTCAGCTCAATTGGACCACGAATCCATAATCATCCACACGGTTTACCAATTTTACCACAGATGAGAGAGCAGACAGTTACCAAACTTGAGAGGCTTCGGTTCGAATAGAAAACCTGCCCTTGCAGTTCACAGAAACCCAATCCAACTGTCCACAAACAAGATCTATATGTCCTCCAACTACTGACCAAAAATCAGCTCGATCGGACCACAAACAATCTTCCAATTAGACGGTTGATCAAAACTGCACACAGAAAATTGCCCAGAGTATAGACCTACGACAACTGAAGAGATGTAGGACTTATAGTCCTCGAAACCCAATCTACACCGTTCAGAAATAAAAACCAAACGCCCTCTACCAACCATCCAAGTTTCAAGCTGATTGGACACCGATATCCCTTCCCAACGTAAGATCAAAGAACCCTGCCTGTTTTTCTCTTCCTTTTGGTAGCACTCGTTTCTGTTTTTTTTCTTTCTTTCTTTTCAGTTTTCCCTTAGCCGACGACTCTCTCCTTTTCTTTTAGGTTTTCACTTTATTTTTATTTTTATTTTTTTGTTTTTCGGCCAAAGGGTATTTATACCCACTTTAATTATTTTGGGTTATGACCCCAAAACATTTGGGTTATTTATCCACATGGGAAGAGACCAATAAACCCAACAAAAGCAACATAAATGAATAAGATATTTTGAGCCTTTTATGATTTTGAAAAAAGTTCAGACAAAAGTTTTACCACTTAATATCACATATACTTAAATTGAAATATTAACGCGTGAGAAATTAAATACGGAGTTGTTGATTTTAGAAGGCAGCCAAAAAGAGCCGCCCAAAAACATCAAGGTATCGACTTTAGAAGGCATGCCGAAAGGAGTTGGCCTTCACTTCTGGAATAAGGGAATAATCACAAACAAGGCAAAAATGCAGACAATTGCACCAAAAAGAAGAAAATGTAGTCCGTAAGTTAGACGAAAACAGAGGCTTCAAACGGTAAGAAAACAAATAGATTTCAGAAGGAGTCTCGACAAGAGCGGCTGACGGTGAGTACAGAGCCTGTAACAAAGACAGTAAGAAAACAAATAGATTTTAGAAGGAGTCTCAGCAAGACAGAGTAGCTACGGTAAGAACAGAGCCTGTAGCAAAGATGGTAAGAAAACAAAGAAAACAAAGTTTACGAATTGATTGACAAATTTGAAAATCAAGTGACTACCCAGTAGAAAACAGAGCCGACCTTGCTGCCACCAATTTTGAGGTAAATGCTTGGAAACTCATGTGATTGCTAGTTAGGCTAACATTAGGATTACTGTTAATCTATTTGTCCAAACGGAGGTTAAGAAGAAATCAGAGTTTGTACAAAGAAATTTCAGAAAACCCCTTCAAATCAAAAAAGGGAAAAAACCACAGACACTATGAACCATATGTCAACTCCACTATAATCACGTGAGTACAATAGAGGTTCACAACCTTAATTACATCAAACAAATTGAACAAAATTCAATTTGAACTATCGAGAGACTAATGAGTCAAGCAAGACAGGACAACTACGTGCTGTCAACTACAACTCAACAAGTAGACCTCAAGGTAGTAATCCAACCGTTCAAGATGAACCCCAGATGTCCCCTACTAGCTGTCCAAATTTCAGCTCAATCGGACCACGAATCCATAATCATCCACACGATTTACCAATTCTGGCACAGATGAGAGAGCAGAGAGTTACCAAACTTGAGAGGCTTCGATTCGAATAAAAAACCTACCCTTGCAGTTCACAGAAACCCAATCCAACCATCCACAAACAAGATCTATGTGTCCTCCAACGACTGACCAAAAATCAGCTCGATCGGACCACAAACAATCTTCCAATTAGACGGTTGATCAAAACTGCACACAGAAAATTGCCCAGAGTATAGACCTACGAAAACTGAAGAGATGTAGGACTTACAGTGCTCGAAACCCAATCTCCACCGTTCAGAAATAAAAACCAAATGCCCTCTATCAACCATCCAAGTTTCAAGCTGATCGGACACCGATATCCCTTCCAAACGTAAGATCAAAGAACCCTGCCTTTTTTTCTCTTCCTTTTGGCAACGCTCGTTTCTTTTTTTTTTTTCTTTCGGTTTTCCCTGAGCCGATGACTCTCTCCTTTTCTTTTAGGTTTTCACTTTATTTTATTTTTATTTTTTTGTTTTTCGGCCAAAGGGTATTTATACCCACTTTAATTATTTTGGGTTGTGACCCCAAAACATTTGAGTTATTTATCCACATAAGAAGGGACCAATAAACCCAACAAAAGCAACATAAATGAATAAGATATTTTGAGCCTTTATGATTTTGAAGAGAGTTTAGACAAACGTTTTACCACTTAATATCACATATACTTAAATTGAAACATTAATGCGTGAGAAATTAAATACGGAGTCGTTGATTTTAGAAGGCAGCCAAAAAGAGCCACCCAAAAACATCAAGGTATCAATTTTAGAAGGCATGCCGAAAGGAGTTGGCCTTCACTTCTGGAATAAGGGAATAATCACAAACAAGGCAAAAATGCAGACAATTGCACCAAAAAGAAGAAAATGTAGTCCGTAAGTTAGACGAAAACAGAGGCTTCAGACGGTAAGAAAACAAATAGATTTCAGAAGGAGTCTCGACAAGAGCGGCTGACGGTGGGTACAGAGCCTGTAACAAAGACAGTAAGAAAACAAATAGATTTTAGAAGGAGTCTCAGCAAGACAGAGTAGCTACGGTAAGAACAGAGCCTGTAGCAAAGATGGTAAGAAAACAAAGAAAACAAAGTTTACGAATTGATTGACAAATTTGAAAATCAAGTGACTACCCAGTAGAAAACAGAGCCGACCTTGCTGCCACCAATTTTGAGGTAAATGCTTGGAAACTCATGTGATTGCTAGTTAGGCTAACATTAGCATTGCTGTTAATCTATTTGTCCAAACGGAGGTTAAGAAGAAATTAGAGTTTGTACAAAGAAATTTCAGAAAACCCCTTCAAATCAAAAAAGGGAAAAAACCACAGACACTATGAACCATATGTCAACTCCACTATAATCAAGTGAGTACAATAGAGGTTCACAACCTTAATTACATCAAACAAATTGAACAAAATTCAATTTGAACTATCGAGAGACTAATGAGTCAAGCAAGACAGGACAACTACGTGACGTGCTGTCAACTACAACTCAACAAGTAGACCTCAAGGCAGTAATCCAACCGTTCAAGATGAACCCCAGATGTCCCCTACCAGCTATCCAAATTTCAGGTCAATCGGACCACGAATCGATAATCATCCACACGGTTTACCAATTCTGCCACAGATGAGAGAGCAGAGAGTTACCAAACTTGAGAGGCTTCGGTTCGAATAGAAAACCTGCCCTTGCAGTTCACAGGAACCCAATCCAACCGTCCACAAACAAGATCTATGTGTCCTCCAACTACTGACCAAAAATCAGCTCAATCGGACCACAAACAATCTTCCAATTAGACGGTTGATCAAAACTGCACACAGAAAATTGCCCAGAGTATAGACCTACGAAAACTGAAGAGATGTAGGACTTACAGTGCTCGAAACCCAATTTCCACCGTTCAGAAATAAAAACCAAATGCCCTCTATCAACCATCCAAGTTTCAAGCTGATCGGACACCGATATCCCTTCCAAACGTAAGATCAAAGAACCCTGTCTTTTTTTCTCTTCCTTTTGGCAGTGCTTGTTTCTTTTTTTTTTTCGGTTTTCCCTCAGCCGACGACTCTCTCCTTTTCTTTTAGGTTTTCACTTTATTTTATTTTTATTTTTTTGTTTTTCGGCCAAAGGGTATTTATACCCACTTTAATTATTTTGGGTTATGACCCCAAAACATTTGGGTTATTTATCCACATAGGAAGGGATCAATCAACCCAACAAAAGCAACATAAATGAATAAGATATTTTGAGCTTTTTATGAGTTTGATGAGAGTTCAAACAAAAGTTTTACCACTTAATATCACATATACTTAAATTGAAACATTAATGCGTGAGAAATTAAATACGGAGTCATTGATTTTAGAAGGCAGCCAAAAAGAGCCGCCCAAAAACATCAAGGTATCGATTTTAGAAGGCATGCCCAAAGGAGTTGGCCTTCACTTCTGGAATAAGGGAATAATCACAAACAAGGCAAAAATGTGGACAATTGCACCGAAAAATACGTCCATCCCTTCAATTCCACCTCTCAAGGTTCCATTTTTTGTTTTAATTACACATAGACACTTATGGGACTTGAAAATCGCTTCTTTTCCAAAAAGAACCAGTATATTAAATGAAACAAGCACATCTATACTGCTTTGGAACATCAAAGCCATTGAATTTGATTACACAAGGTGTCCTTGATGATCATTAGCATTTCCTACATGTATTCTCTCCTTAATTGCTGAATAATGCGTCCATCCCTTCAATTCCACCACTCAAGGTTCCGTTTTTTGTTTTAATAACACATTCACACTTATGGGACTTGAAAATCACTTCTATTTCAAAAAGAACCAGTATATTCATGGAAACAAGCACATCTATACTCCTTTGGAACTTCAAACCCTTTGAATTTGATTAAACAAGGTGTCCTTGATGATCATTAGCATTTCTTACATCTATTCTCTTCTAAATTGCTGAATAATGAGGCCATCCCTTCATTTTCTCCTCTCAAGGATGCATTTGTTGTTGTAATAACACATTCACACTTATAGGACTTGAAAATCTCTTTTATTCCAAAAAGAACCATAACATTCATGGAAACAAGCACATCTATACTCCTTTGGAACGTCAAAGCCATTGAATTTGGTTAAACAAGGTGTCCTTGATGATAATTAGCATTTCCTACATGTATTCTCTTCTTAATTGTTGAATAATTTTGTCCATCTCTTCAATTCAACTTCTCAACGCTCCATTTTTTGTTTTAATAACACATGCACACTTATGGGACCTGAAAATCCCTTCTATTCCAAAAAGAACCAGTATATTCATGGAAACAAGGACATGTATTCTCATTCGGAACATCGAACCCATTGAATTTCATCAAACAAGGTGTCCTTGATTATCATTAGCATTTCTTACATCTATTCCCTTCCTAATTGCAGAATAATGAGGCCATCCCTTCCTTTTCTCCTCTAAAGCCTGCATTTGTTGTTGTAACAACACATTCACATTTATCGGACTTGAAAATCGCTTCAATTCCAAAAAGAACCAGTATATTCATGGAAGCAAGCACATCTATACTCCTTTGGAACATCAATCCCATTGAATTTGATTAAAGAGGGTGTCCTTGATGATCATTAGCATTTCTTACATCTCTTCTCTTCTTAATTGCTGAATATTGAGGCCATCCCTTCATTTTCTACTCTCAAGGCTGCATTTGTTGTTGTAATAACACATTCAAACTTATGGGACTTGAAAATCGCTTCTATTCCAAAAAGAACCAGAATATTCATGGAGACAAGCACATCTATACTCCTTTGGAACATCAAACCCATTGAATTTGGTTAAACAAGGTGTCCTTGATGATCATTAGTATTTCCTACATGTATTCTCATCTTAATTGCTGAATAATGAGGCCATCCCTTCAATTTCTCCTCTCAAGGCTGCATTTGTTGTTGTAATAACACCTTCACACTTATGGGACTTGAAAATCGCTTCTATTCCAACATGAACCAGTATATTCATGGAAACAAGCACATCTATACTCCTTCGGAACTTCAAACACATTGAATTTGATTAAACACAGTGTCCTTAATGATCATTAGCATTTCTTACATCTCTTCCCCTCTTAATTGCTGAATAATGAGGCCATCCCTTCATTTTCTCCCCTCAAGGCTGCATTTGTTGTTGTAATAACACATTCACACTTATGGGTCCTGAAAATCACTTCTATGCCAAAAAGAACCAGTATATTCATTGAAACAAGCACATCTATACTCCTTTGGAACATCAAACCCATTGAATTTGATTAAACTAGGTGTCCTTGATGATCATTTGCATTTCCTACATGAATTCTCTTCTCCTCTCAAGGCTGCATTTGTTGTTGTAATACGACATTCACACATATGGGACTTGAAAATTGCTTCTATTCCAAAAAGAATCAGTATATTCAAGGAAACAAGCACATCTATACTCCTTTGGAACATCAAACCCATTGAATTGGATTAAACACAGTGTCATTGTTGATCATTAGGATTTCATACATGTATTCTCTCCTAAATTGCTGAATAATGCGTTGATCCGTTCAATTCCACCTCTGAAGGTTCCATTTTTTGTTGTAATAACACATTCACACTTATGGGACATGAAAATCACTTCTATTCCAAAAAGAACCAGTATATTCATTGAAACAAGCGCATCTATACTCCTTTGGAACATCAAACCCATTGAATTTTATTAAAGAAGGTGTCCTTGATGATCATTAGGATTTCTTACATGTATTCTCTTCTTAATTGCTGAATAATGAGGCCATCCCTTCATTTTCTCCTCTCAAGGCTGCATTTGTTGTTGTAATCACAGATTCACACTTATGGGACTTGAAAATCGTTTCTATTCCCAAAAGAACCAGTATATTCATGGAAACAAGCACATCTATACTGCTTTGGAACATCAAACCCATTGAATTTGATTAAACAAGGTGTCCTTGATGATCATTTGCATTTCCTACATGAATTCTCTTCTCCTCTCAAGGCTGCATTTGTTGTTTTAATACAACATTCACACATATGGGACTTGAAAATCGCTTCTATTCCAAAAAGTACCAGTATATTCATGGAAACAAGCACATCTATACTCCTTTGGAACATCAAACCCATTGAATTGGATTAAACACAGTGTCCTTGATGATCATTAGGATTTCATACATGTATTCTCTCCTAAAGTGCTGAATAATCAGGCCATCCCTTCATTTTCTCCACTCAAGGCTGCATTTGTTGTTGTAATAACACATTCACACTTATGGGACTTGAAAATCGCTTCTATTCCAAAAAGAAGCAGTATATTCATGGAAACAAGCCCATCTATACCCCTTGCGAACACCAAACCCATTGAATTTGATTAAACAAGGGGTCCCTGATGATCATTAGCATTTCTTACATCTATTCTCTTGTTCATTGCTGAATCATGAGGCCATCCCATCATTTTCTCCTCACAAGGCTGCATTTGTTGTTGTAACAACACATTCACACATATGGGACTTGAAAATCGCCTCTATTCCAAAAAGAACCAGTATATTCGAGGAAACAAGCACATGTATACTCCTTTGGAACATCAAACCCATTGAATTTGACGAAACAAGGTGTCCTTGATCATCATTAGCATTTCCTACATGTATTTTCTCCTTAGTTCCTGAATAATGTGTCCATCCCTTCAATTCCACCTCTCTATATTCCATTTTTTGTTTTAATAACACATTCACACTTATGGGACTTGAAATTCGCATCTATTTGAAAAGGAACCAGTATATTCATGGAAATAAGCCCATCTATACTCCTTGCGAACATCAAACCCATTGAATTTGATTAAACAAGGGGTCCCTGATGATCATTAGCATTTCTTACATCTATTCTCTTGTTCATTGCTAAATAATGAGGCCATCCCATCATTTTCTCCTCACAAGGCTGCATTTGTTGTTGTAACAACAAAAAGAACCAGTATGTTCATGGAAACAAGCACATCTATAGTCCTTTGGAACATCAAACCCATTGAATTTGATTAAACAAGGTGTTCCTGATGATCATTAGTATTTCATACATGTATTCTCTTCTTAATTGCAGAATAATGAGCCCATCCTTTCATTTTCTCCACTCAAGGATGCATTTGTTGTTGTAATAACACATTCACACTAATGGGACTTGAAAATCGGTTCTATTCGAACAAGAACCAGTATATTCAAGGAAACACGCACATCTATACTCCTTTGGAAAATCAAACCCGTTGAATTTGATTAAACAAGGTGTCCTTGATGATCATTAGCATGTCTTACATGTATTGTCTTCTTAATTGCTGGATAATGAGTCGATCCCATCAATTCCACCTCTTAGGGCTCCATTTTTTGTTTTAATAAAACATTCACACTTATGGAACTGGAAAATCGCTTCAACACCAAAAAGAAGCGGTATATTCAAAGAAACAAGCGCATCTATACCACTTTAGAAGATCAAACCCATTGAATTTGACTAAACAAGGTGTCCTTGAAGATGATTAGCATTTCTTACATGTATTCTCTCCTTAATTTCTGAATAATGCGTCCGTCCCATCAATTCCACCTCTCAAGGTTCCATTTTTTCTTTTAAAAACACATTGACACTTATGGGACTTGAAAATCGCTTCTATTCGATAAAGAACCAGAATATTCATGGAGACAAGCACATCTATACTCCTTTGGAACATCAAACCCATTGAATTTGGTTAAACAAGGTGTCCTTGACGATCATTAGAATTTCGTACATGTATTCTCATCTTAATTGCTGAATAATGAGGCCATCCCTTCATTTTCTCCTCTCAAGGCTGCATTTGTTGTTGTAATAACACATTGACACTTATGAGACTTGAAAATTGCTTCTATTCCAAAAAGAACCAGTATATTCATGGAAACAAGCACATCTATACTCGTTTGGAACATCAAAACCATCAAATTTTATTAAACAAGGTGTCCTTGATGATCATTAGCATTTCTTACATCTATTCTCTTCTTCATTGCTGAATAATGAGGCCATCCCTTCATTTTCTCCTCTCAGGGCTGCATTTGTTGTTGTAATAACACATTCACACTTGTAGGACTGGAAAATCGCTTCTATTCCAAAAAGAACCCGTATATTCATGGAAACAGGCACATCTATACTCCTTTGGAACATCAAACCCATTGTATTTGATTAAACAAGGTGTCCTTGATGATCATTAGCATTTCTTACATCTATTCTCTTCTTAATTGCAGAATAATGAGCCCATGCCTTCATTTTCTCCACTCAAGGATGCATTTGTTGTTGTAATAACACATTCACACTTATGGGACTTGAAAATTGCTTCTTTTCCAAAAACAACCAGTATATTCATGGAAACAAGTACATCTATACACCTTTGGAACATCAAACCCATTGAATTTGATTAAACATGGTGTCCTTGATGATCATTAGCATTTCTTACATGTATTCTCTCCTTAATTGCTGAATAATGCGTCCATCCCTTCATTTCCACCTCTCAATGTTCCATTTTTTGTTTTAATAACACATTCACACTTATGGGACTTGAAAATCGCTGCTACTCCAAAAAGAACCAGTATATTCTTGGAAACAAGTACATCTATACTCCTTTGGAATTTCATTAAATAAGGTGTCCTTGATGATCATTAGCATTTCTTACATGTATTCTCTCCCTAATTGCTGAATAATGAGGCCATCCCTTCATTTTCTCCTCTCAAGGCTGCATTTGTTGTTGTAATAACACATTCACACTTACGGGACTTGAAAATCGCTTGTTTTCCAAAAAGAAACAGTATATTCATGGAAACAAGCACATCTATACTCCTATTGAGCATCAAACCAATTGAATTTGATTAAAGAAGCTGTCCTTGATGATCTTTAGCATTTCTTACATGTATTCTCTTTTTAATTGCTGAATAATGAGGCCATCCCTTCATTTTCTCCTCTCGAGGCTGCATTTGTTGTTGTAATAACACATTCACACTTATGGGACTTGAAAATCGCTTCCATTCCAAGATGAACCAGTATATTCATGGAAACAAGCACATGTATACTCCTTTGGAACATCAAACCCATTGAATTTGATTAAACAAGGTGTCCCTCATGATCATTAGCATTTCCTACATGTATTCTCTCCCTAATTGGTGAATATTGCGTCCGTCCCTTGAATTCCACCACTCAAGGCTGCATTTGTTGTTGTAATAACACATTCACACTTATGGGACTTGAAAATCGCTTCTACTCGAGAGAGAACCAGTATATTCATGGAAACAAGCATATCTATACTGCTTTGGAACATCAAACCCATTGAATTTTATTAAACAAGGTGTCCCTGAAGATCATTAGCATTTCTTACTTGTATTCTCTTTTTCATTGCTGAATAATGAGGCTATCCTTTCAATTCCACCTCTCAATGTTCCATTTTTTGTTTTAATAACACATTCACACTAATGGGAGTTGAAAATCGGTTGTATTCCAAAAGGAACCAGTATATTCTTGGAAACAAGCACATCTATACCCCTTTGGAACATGAAACACATCGAATTTGATTAAACAAGGTGTCCTTGATGATCAGTAGCATTTCTTGCATCTATTCTCTTCTTAATTGCTGAATAATGGGGCCACCCCTTCATTTTCTCCTCTCAAGGCTGCTTGTGTTGGTGTAACAACACATTCACACTTATGGGACATGAAAATCGCTTCTATTCCAAAAAGAACCAGTATATTCATTGAAAGAAGCACATCTATACTCCTTTGGAGCATCAAACCCATTGAATTTGATTAAACAAGGTGTCCTTGATGATCATTAGCATTTCTTACATGTATTCTCTCCTTAATTGCTGAATAATGCGTCCATCCCTTCAATTCCACCTTTCAAGGTTCCATTTTTTGTTTTAAAAACACATTGACACTTATGGGACTTGAAAATTGCTTCTATTACCAAAAGAACCAGTATATTCATGGAAACAATCAGATCTATACTCCTTTGGAACATCAAACCCATTAAATTTGATCAAACAAGGTGTCCATGATGATCATTTGCATTTCCTACATGTATTCTCTCTTTAATTGCTGAATAATGCGTCCATCCCTTCAATTCCACCTCTCAAGGTTCCATTTTTTGTTTTAATAACACATTCACACTTATGGGACTTGAAAATCGCTGCTATTCGAAAAAGAACCAGTATATTCTTGGAAACAAGTACATCTATACTCCTTTGGAATTTGATTAAACAAGGTGTCCTTGATGATCATTAGCATTTCTTACATATATTGTCTCCTTAATTGCAGAATAATGGGTTCGTGCCTTCAATTCCACCTCTCAAGGTTCCATTTTTTGTTTTAGTAACACATTCACACTTATGAGACTTAAAAGTTGCTTCTATTCCAAAGAGAACCAGTATATTCTTGGAAACAAACACATCTATACACCTTTGGAACATCAAACCCATTGAATTTGATTAAACAAGGTGTCCCTCATGATGATTAGCATTTCCTACATGTATTCTCTCTTTAATTGCTGAATAATGCGTCCATCCCATCAATTCCACCTCTCAAGGTTCCATTTTTTGTTTTGATAACACATTCACACTTATGGGACTTGAAAATCGCTTCTATGCCAATAAGATGCAGTATATTCATGGAAACAAGCACATCTATACTCCTTTGGAACATCAAACCCATTGAATTTGATTAAACAAGGTGTCCTTGGTGATCATTAGCATTTCGTACATGTATTCTCTTCTTAATTTCTGAATAATGAGGCCATCCCTTCATTTTCTGCTCTCGAGGCAGCATTTGTTGTTGTAATAACATATTCACATTTATGGAACATTAAAATCCCTTCTATACCAAAAAGAAGTAGTATATTCATGGAAACAACCACATCTATACTCCTTTGGAACATCAAACCCATTGAATTTGATGAGAACCATAGAGATGAAGGGTGGAAGGCTTCAAAGAATGCAAAAAGTCGATTGCACATTCCAGAAGACCCAATAATACGAGCTAGAGCTTAAATTGATGCAAGAGGTCCATTGCACATTCTAAAAGGCCCAATAACACGAGATAGGGCCAGAAAGATTAAAGAAGCACGAAATGGGCTGATTCGAGACATTCAGGCCAACCAAGTTTCAAATGGTGTGAATTCAAGTTTTAAAGAGAGCCCAGGTCTAATTAATATAATTGGACAACTTAATGGGTTAGACTAAGTGATAGCATTCACTCCTAAATAGGAGTTCATTGTATGTGCTGGAATTAGTCTGAAATTCCTCTAAAATAGGGATTTTAGTGAAATAGAAAGCAAGGGTTTTTCTCCCTCGGTTCTTTTAAGAACTAAAGAACTTATCAAGAGGTACTTCTTCTTGTGGCGTTCAAATCGACTTATCACTCCCAATTCCTTCCTTTTCTGGAGTGTGGCGTCCATATCCATCTTGAATACCCTAGGTTCGTGTTCCTTCGAATATTGGGTCTAGGGTTTGTGTTATGAAACTCTGATTCAACTTTCCTGGTTGCTCTTTGATTCATTGTGTGCGTTGGGTCCCTAAGCTACGTCTTTTTGGGGTTTTCCACATCAGAATTTGATTAAACAAGGTGTCCTTGATGATAATTAGCATTTCTTACATGTATTCTCTTCTTAATTGGTGAATAATCAGTCCATCCCATCAATTCCACCTCTCAAGGCTCCATTTTTAGTTTTAATAACTCATTCACACTTATGGAACTTGACAATCACTTCTATACCAAAAAGAAGCAGTATATTCAAGGAAACAAGCACTTCTATACTCCTTTGGAACTTCAAACCCATTGAATTTGATTAAACATGGAGTCCCTGATGATCATTAGCATTTCTTCCATCCCTTCTCTACTTAATTGCTGAATAATGAGTCCATCCCTTCAATTCTGCCTCTCAAGCCTCCATTTTTTGTTGTAATAACACATTCACACTTATGGAACTTGAAAATCGCTTCCATACCAACAAAAAAGAGTATATTCATGGAAACAAGCACTTCTATATTTCTTTGGAACATCAAACCCTTTGAATTTGATTAAACAAGGTGTCCTTGATGATCATTAGCATTTCTTACATCTCTTCTCTTCTTAATTGCAGAATACTGAGCCATCCCTTCATTTTCTCCTCTCAAGGCTGCATTTGTTGTTGTAATAACACATTCACACTTATGGAGCTTGAAAATCGCTTTTATACCAAAAAGAAGCACTATATTCATGGAAACAAGCACATCTATACTCATTTGGGAGATCAAACCCATTGAATTTGATTAAACACGGTGTCCTTGGTCATCTTACATCTCATCACTTCTTAATTGCTGAATAATGAGGCCATCCCGTCATTTTCTCCTCTCAAGGCTGCATTTGTTGTTCTAATCACACATTGACACTTATGGGACTTGAAAATCGCTTCTCTTCCAAAAAGAACCAGTACATTCATGGAAACAAGCACATCTATACTCCTTTGGAACATCAAACCCATTGAATTTGACTAAACAAGGTGTCGTTGATGATCATTAGCATTTCCTACATGTATTCTCTTCTTAATTGCTGAATAATGAGGCCATCCCTTCATTTTCTCCTCTCAAGCATGCATTTGTTGTTGTAATAACACATTCACACTTATGAAACTTTAAAATTACTTCTACACCAAAACGAAGCAGTATATTCAAGGAAACAAGTAAATCTATACTCCTTTGGAACATCAAACCCACTGAATTTGATTAAAAATGGTGTCGGAGATGATCATTAGCATTTCTTACAAGTATTCTCTTCTTAGTTGCTGAATAATGAGACCATCCCTTCAATTTCTCCTCTCAAGGCTGCATTTGTTGTTGTAATAACACATTCACACTTATGGGACTTGAAAATCGCTCCTATTCCAAAAAGAACCAGTATATTCATGGAAACAAGCACATCTATACTCCTTTGGAACATCAAACCCATTGAATTTAATTAAACAAGGTGTCCTTGATGATCATTAGCATTTCCTACATGTATTGTCCTCTTAATTGCTGAATAATGAGGCCATCCCTTCATTTTCCCCGCTCAAGGCTGCATTTGTTGTTGTAAGAACACATTCACTCTTATGGGACTTGAAAATCGCTTCTATTCCAAAAAGAACCTGTATATTCATGGAAGCAAGCACATCTATACTCCTTTGGAACATCAAACCCATTGAATTTAATTAAACAAGGTGTCCTTGATGATCATTAGCATTTCTTACAAGTATTCTCTTCTTACTTGCTGAATAATGAGACCATCCCTTCAATTCCTCCTCCCAAGGCTCCACTTTTTGTTGTAATAACACATTCTCACTTATGGGACATGAAAATCACTTCTATTCCAAAAAGAAGCAGTATATTCATGGAAACAAGCACATCTATACTCATTTGGGACATCAAATCCATTGCGTTTGATTAAACTAGGTGTCCTTGATGATCATTAGCATTTCTTACAAGTATTCTCTTCTAAGTTGCTGAATAATGAGACCATCCCTACAATTCATCCTCTCAAGGTTCCACTTTTTGTTTTAATAACACATTCACACTTATGGGACATGAAAATCGCTTCTATTCCAAAAAGAATGGAAACAAGCACATCTATACTCTTTTGGAACATCAAAGCCGATCAATTTGAATAAACAAGGTGTCCCTGATGATCATTAGCATTTCCTACATCTATTCTCTTCTTCATTGCTGAATAATGAGGCCATCCCTTCATTTTCTCCTCACAAGGCTGCATTTGTTGTTGTAACAACACATTCACATATATGGGACTTGAAAATCGTTTCTATTCCAAAAAGAACCAGTATATTCAAGGAAACAAGCACATGTATATTCCTTTGGAACATCAAACCCATTGAATTTGATTAAACAAGGTGTCCATGATGATCATTAGCATTTCCTACATGTATTCTCTCCCTAATTGCTGAATATTGCGTCTGTCCCTTGAATTCCACCACTCAAGGATGCATTTGTTGTTGTAATAACACATTCACACTTATGGGACTTGAAATTCGTTTCTATTCCAAAAAGAACCAGTATATTCATGGAAACAAGCACATATATACTCCTTTGGAACATCAAACCCATTGAATTTGATTGGACAACGTGTCGTTGATGATCATTAGCATTCCTTACATGTATTCTCTCCTTAATTGTTGAATAATGCGTCCATCCCATCAATTCCACCTCTCAAGGTTCCATTTTTTCTTTTAAGAACACATTGACACTTATGGGACTTGAAAATCGCATCAACTCCAAAAAGAACCAGAATATTCTTGGAAGCAAGCACATCTATACTCCTTTGGAACATCAAACCCATTGAATTTGGTTAAACAAGGTGTCCTTGATGATCATTAGCATTTCCTACATGTATTCTCCTCTTAATTGCTGAATTTTGAGGCCATCCCTTCATTTTCTGATCTGAAGGCTGCATTTGTTGTTGTAATAACACATTCACACTTATGGGACTTGAAAATCGCTCCTATTCCAAAAAGAACCAGTATATTCATGGAAACAAGCACATCTATACTCCTTTGGAACATCAAACCCATTGAATTTAATTAAACAAGGTGTCCTTGATGATCATTAGCATTTCCTACATGTATTGTCCTCTTAATTGCTGAATAATGAGGCCATCCCTTCATTTTCCCCGCTCAAAGCTGCATTTGTTGTTGTAAGAACACATTCACTCTTATGGGACTTGAAAATCGCTTCTATTCCAAAAAGAACCTGTATATTCATGGAAGCAAGCACATCTATACTCCTTTGGAACATCAAACCCATTGAATTTAATTAAACAAGGTGTCCTTGATGATCATTAGCATTTCTTACAAGTATTCTCTTCTTACTTGCTGAATAATGAGACCATCCCTTCAATTCCTCCTCCCAAGGCTCCACTTTTTGTTGTAATAACACATTCTCACTTATGGGACATGAAAATCACTTCTATTCCAAAAAGAAGCAGTATATTCATGGAAACAAGCACATCTATACTCATTTGGGACATCAAATCCATTGCGTTTGATTAAACTAGGTGTCCTTGATGAGCATTAGCATTTCTTACAAGTATTCTCTTCTAAGTTGCTGAATAATGAGACCATCCCTACAATTCATCCTCTCAAGGTTCCACTTTTTGTTTTAATAACACATTCACACTTATGGGACATGAAAATCGCTTCTATTCCAAAAAGAATGGAAACAAGCACATCTATACTCTTTTGGAACATCAAAGCCGATCAATTTGAATAAACAAGGTGTCCCTGATGATCATTAGCATTTCCTACATCTATTCTCTTCTTCATTGCTGAATAATGAGGCCATCCCTTCATTTTCTCCTCACAAGGCTGCATTTGTTGTTGTAACAACACATTCACATATATGGGACTTGAAAATCGTTTCTATTCCAAAAAGAACCAGTATATTCAAGGAAACAAGCACATGTATATTCCTTTGGAACATCAAACCCATTGAATTTGATTAAACAAGGTGTCCATGATGATCATTAGCATTTCCTACATGTATTCTCTCCCTAATTGCTGAATATTGCGTCTGTCCCTTGAATTCCACCACTCAAGGATGCATTTGTTGTTGTAATAACACATTCACACTTATGGGACTTGAAATTCGTTTCTATTCCAAAAAGAACCAGTATATTCATGGAAACAAGCACATCTATACTCCTTTGGAACATCAAACCCATTGAATTTGATTGGACAACGTGTCGTTGATGATCATTAGCATTCCTTACATGTATTCTCTCCTTAATTGTTGAATAATGCGTCCATCCCATCAATTCCACCTCTCAAGGTTCCATTTTTTCTTTTAAGAACACATTGACACTTATGGGACTTGAAAATCGCATCAACTCCAAAAAGAACCAGAATATTCTTGGAAGCAAGCACATCTATACTCCTTTGGAACATCAAACCCATTGAATTTGGTTAAACAAGGTGTCCTTGATGATCATTAGCATTTCCTACATGTATTCTCCTCTTAATTGCTGAATTTTGAGGTCATCCCTTCATTTTCTGATCTGAAGGCTGCATTTGTTGTTGTAATAACACATTCACACTTATGGGACTTGAAATTCGCTTCTATTCGAAAAGGAACCAGTATATTCATGGAAAGAAGCACATCTATACTCCTTTGGGACATCAAACCCATTGAATTTGATTAAACAAGATGTCCTTGATGATCATTAGCATTTCCTACATCTCTTCTCTTCTTAATTGCTGAATAATGAGGGCAACCCTTCATTTTCTCCTCTCAACGCTGCATTTGTTGTTGTAATAACACATTCACACCTTTGGGACATGAACATCACTTCTATTCCAAAAAGAACCAGTATATTCATGGAAACAAGCACATCTATAGTCCTTTGGAACATCAAACCCGTTGAATTTGATTAAATAAGGTGTCCCTGATGATCATTAGCATTTCATACATGTATTCTCTTCTTAATTGCTGAATAATGAGGCCATCCCTTCATTTTCTCCGCTGAAGGCTGGATTTCTTGTTGTAATAAGACATTCACACTCATGGGACTTGAAAATTGCTTCTATTCCAAAAAGAACCAGTATTTTGAAGGAAACAAGCACATTTATACTCCTTTGGAACATCAAACACAATGAATTTGATTAAACAAGGTGCCCGTGACTATCATTAGCATTTCTTACATCTATTCTCTTCTTAATTGCAGAATAATGAGCCCATCCCTTCATTTTCTCCACTCAAGGATGCATTTGTTGTTGTAATAACCCATTCACACTTATGGGACTTGAAAATCACTTCTATTCCAAAAAGAACCAATATATTCATGGAAACAAGCATATCTATACTCCTTTGGAACATCATACCTGTTGAATTTGATTGAACAAGGTGTCCCTGATGATCATTAGCATTTCGTACATGTATTCTCTTCTTAATTGTTGAATAATGAGGCCATCCCTTCATTTTCTCCTCTCAAGGCTGCATTTGTTGTGGTAATAAGACCTTCACACTTATGGGACTTGAAAATCGCTTTTATTCCAAAAAGAACCAGTATATTCATGGTAACATGCACATTTATACTCCTTTGGAACATCAAACCCATTGAATTTCATTCAACAAGGTGTCCGTGATGATCATTAGCATTTCTTACATCTATTCACTTCTTAATTGCTGAATAATGAGCCCATCCCTTCATTTTCTCCACTCAAGGATGCATTCGCTGTTGTAATAACACATTCACACTAATGGAACTTGAAAATCGCTTCTATTCCAACAAGAACCAGTATATTGATGGAAACACGCGCATCTATACTCCTTTGGAAAATCAGACCCATTGAATTTGATTAAACAAGGTGTCCTTGATGATCATTAGCATGTCTTACATTTATTGTCTTCTTAATTGCGGAGTAATGAGTCGATCCCCTCAATTCCACCTCTCAGGGCTCCATTTTTTGTTTTAATAACACATTCACACTTATGGAACTTGAAAATACCAAAAAGGAGTATATTCAAGGAAACAAGCGCATCTATACCACTTCAGAACATCAAACCCATTGAATTTGACTAAACAAGGTGTCCTTGATGATCATTAGCATTTTTTACATGTATTCTCTCCTTAATTGCAGAATAATGCATCCATCCCATCAATTCCACCTCTCAAGGTTCCATTTTTTCTTTTAAAAACACATTGACAATTATGGGACTTGAAAATCACTTCTATTCCATAAAGAACCATAATATTCATGGAAACAAGCAAATCTATACTCCTTTGGAACATCAAACCCATTCAATTTGGTTAAACAAGGTGTCCTTGATGATCACTAGCATTTCCTACATGTATTGTCTTCTTAATTGCTGAATAATGTGTCCATCTCTTCCATTCAACTTCTCAAGGCTCCATTTTTTGTTTTAATAACACATGCACATTTATGGGACCTGAAAATCCCTTCTATTCCAAAAAGAACCAGTATATTCATGGAAACAAGGACATGTATTCTCGTTTGGAACATCGAACCCATTGAATTTCATCAAACAAGGTGTCCTTCATGATCATTAGCATTTCTTACATCTATTCCCTTCCTAATTGCAGAATAATGAGGTCATCCCTTCCTTTTCTCCTCTCAAACCTGCATTCGTTGTTGTAACAACACATTCACATTTATGGGACTTGAAAATCGCTTCTATTCCCAAAAGATCCAGTATATTCAATGAAACAAGCACATCTATACTACTTTGGAACATCAAAACCATTGAATGTGATTAAACAAGGTGTCCTTGATGATCATTAGCATTCCTTACATCTATTCTCTTCTGAATTGCTGAATAATGAGGCCATCCCTTCATTTTCTCCACTCAAGGCTGCATTTGTTGCTGTAATAACACATTCACACTTATGGGACTTGAAAATCGCTTCTATTCCAAAAAGAACCAGTATATTCATGGAAACAAGCACATCTATACTCCTTTGGAACATCAAACCCGTTGAATTTGATTAAACAAGGTGTCCTTGATCATCATTAGCATTTCGTACATCTATTCTCTTCTTAACTGCTGAATAATGAGGTAATCCCTCCATTTTATCCTCTCAAGGCTGCATTTCTTGCTGTAATAACACATGCATACTTATGGGACTTGAAAATCGCTTCTATTCCAAAAAGAACCAGTATATTCAAGGAAACAAGCACATCTATACTCCTTTGGAACATCAAACCCATTCAATTTGGTTAAACAAGGTGTCCTTGATGATCACTAGCATTTCCTACATGTATTGTCTTCTTAATTGCTGAATAATGTGTCCATCTCTTCCATATCGCTTCTCAAGGCTCCATTTTTTGTTTTAATAACACATGCACATTTATGGGACCTGAAAATCCCTTCTATTCCAAAAAGAACCAGTATATTCATGGAAACAAGGACATGTATTCTCGTTTGGAACATCGAACCCATTGAATTTCATCAGACAAGGTGTCCTTCATGATCATTAGCATTTCTTACATCTATTCCCTTCCTAATTGCAGAATAATGAGGTCATCCCTTCATTTTCTCCACTCAAGGCTGCATTTGTTGCTGTAATAACACATTCACACTTATGGGACTTGAAAATCGCTTCTATTCCAAAAAGAACCAGTATATTCATGGAAACAAGCACATCTATACTCCTTTGGAACTTCAACCCATTGAATTTGATTAAACACAGTGTCCTTAATGATCATTAGCATTTCTTACATCTCTTCTCTTCTTAATTGCTGAATAATGAGGCCATCCCTTCATTTTCTCCACTCAAAGCTGCATTTGTTGTTGTAAGAACACATTCACACTTATGGGTCCTGAAAATCGCTTCTATTCCAAAAGGAACCAGTATATTCTTTCAAACAAGCACATCTATACTCCTTTGGAACATCAAACCCGTTGAATTTGATTAAACAAGGTGTCCTTGATCATCATTAGCATTTCGTACATCTATTCTCTTCTTAACTGCTGAATAATGAGGTAATCCCTCCATTTTATCCTCTCAAGGCTGCATTTCTTGCTGTAATAACACATGCATACTTATGGGACTTGAAAATCGCTTCTATTCCAAAAGGAACCAGTATATTCAAGGAAACAAGCACATCTATACTCCTTTGGAATATCAAACCCATTGAATTTGATTAAACATGGTGTGCTTGATGATGATTATCTTTTCTTACATCTATTCACTTCTTCATTGCAGAATAATGAGGCCGTCCCTTTGGAACATTTATACCCCTTTGGAACATCAAACCCATTGAATTTGACTAAACAAGGTGCCCTTGAAGATCATTGGCATTTCTTACATGCATTATCTCCGTAATTGCTGAATAATGTGTCCATCCCATCAATTCCACCTCTCAAGGTTCCATTTTTTCTTTTAAAAACACATTGACACCTATGGGACATGAAAATCGCTTCTATTACAAAAAGAACCAGAATATTCATGGAAACAAGCACATCTATACTTCTCGGAACATCAAAGCCATTGAATTTGGTTAAACAAGGTGTCCTTCATGATCATTAGCATTTCTTACGTCTCTTCTCTTCTTAATTGCTGAATAATGAGGCCATCTCTTCATTTTCTCCTCTCAAGGCTGGATTTGTTGTTGTCATCACACATTCACACATATGGGACTTGAAAATCGTTTCTACTCCAAAAAGAACCAGTATATTGATGGAAAAGAGGACATCTATACTCCTTTGGAACAGCAAACCCATTGAATTTGATTAAACAGGGTGTCCTCGATGATCATTAGCATTTCTAACATCTATTCTCTTCTGAATTGCTGAATAATCAGGCCATCCCTTCATTTTCTCCTCTCAACGCTGCATTTGTTGTTGTAATAACACATTCACACCTTTGGGACATGAACATCACTTCTATTCCAAAAAGAACCAGTATATTCATGGAAACAAGCACATCGATACTCCTTTGGAACATCAAAACCTTTGAATTTGGTTAAACAAGGTGTCCTTGATGATCATTAGCATTTCCTACGTGTATTCTCTTCTTAATTGCTCAATAATGAGGCCATCCCTTCATTTTCTCCTCTCAAGGCCGCATTTGTTGTTGTAATAACACATTCACACTTATGGGACATCAAAATCGCTTCTATTCCAAAAGGAGCCAGTATATTCATGGAAACAAGCACATCTATACTCCTTTGGAACATCAAACCCATTGAATTTGGTTAAACTAGGTGTCCTTCGTGATCATTAGCATTTTCTACATGTGTTCTCTTCTTAATTGCTGAATAATGAGGCCATCCCTTCATTTTCTCCTGTCAAGGCGGCATTTGTTGTTGTAATAACACTTTCACACTTATGCGACTTCAAAATCGCTTCTATTCCAAAAAGAACCAGTATATTCATGGAAACAAGCACATCTATACTCCTTTGGAACATCAAACCCATTGAATTTGATTAAATAGGGTGTGCTTGATGATCATTAGCATTTCTTACATCTCTTCTCTTATTAATTGTTGAGTAATGAGGCCATCCCTTCATTTTCTCCTCTCAAGGCAGCATTTGTTGTTTCAATAACACATTTAAACTTATGGGACTTGAAAATCGCTTCAACACCAAAAAGAAGCAGTATATTCATGGAAACAAGCACATCCACTTTCGAACATCAAACCCATTGAATTTGATTAAACAAGGTGTCCTTGAAGATCATTAGCATTTCTTACATGTATTCTCTTCTTAATTGCTGAATAATGAGGCCATCCCTTCATTTTCTCCTCTCAAGGCTGCATTTGTTGTTGTAATAACACATTCACACTTGTGGGACTTGAAAATCGCTTCTATTCCAAAATGAACCAATATATTCATGGAAGCAAGAACATCTATACTGCTTTGGAACAACAAACCCATTGAATTTGACTAAGCAAGGTGTCCTTGATGATCATTAGCATTTCTTACATCTATTCTCTTCTTAATAGCTGAATAATGAGGCCATCCCTTCATTTTCTCCTCTCAAGGCTGCATTTGTTGCTGTAATAACACATTCACACTTATGGGACTCGAAAATCGCTTCTATTCCAAAAAGAACCAGTATATTCATGGAAACAAGCACATCTATACTCCTTTGGAACATCAAACCCATTGAATTTGATTAAACATGGTGTGCTTGATGATGATTATCATTTCTTACATCTATTCACTTCTTAATTCCAGAATAATGAGGCCGTCCCTTCATTTTGCCCACTCAAGGCTGCATTTGTTGTTATAATAACACATTCACACTTATGAGACCTGAAAATCGCTTGTATTCCAAAAAGAACCAGTATATTTGTGGAAACAAGCACATCTATACTCCTTTGGAAAATCAAACCCATTGAATTTGATTAAATAGGGTGTCCTTGATGATCATTAGCATTTCTTACGTCTCTTCTCTTATTAATTGCTGAATAATGAGGTCATCCTTTCATTTTCTCCTCTCAAGGCTACATTTGTTGTTGTAATAACACATTTAAAATTATGGAACTTGAAAATTGCTTCTATTACAAAAAAGAACCAGTATATTCATGGAAACAAGCACATCTAAACTCCTTCGGAACATCAAAACCATTGATTTTGATTAAACAAGGTGTCCTTGATGATCATTGGCATTTCTTACATATATTCTCTTCTTAATTGCTGAATAATGAGGCCATCACTTCATTTTCTCCTCTCAAGGCTGAATTTGTTGTTGCAATAACACTTTCACACATATGCGACTTGAAAATTGCTTCTCTTCCAAAAAGAACCGGTATATTCTTGGAAACAAGAACATCTGTGCTCCTTTGGAACATCAAACCTATTGAATTTGATTAAACAAGGTCTCCCTGATGATCATTAGCATTTCCTTCAATTCCACCTCTCAAGGTTCCATTTTTTCTTTTAAAAACACAATGACACTTATGGGACTTGAAAATCACTTCTATTCTAAAAAGAACCGGTATATTCATGGAAATAAGCACATCTATACTAATTTAGAACATCGAACCCACTGAATTTGATTAAAGAAGGTGTCCTTGATGATCATTAGCATTTCTTACATCTATTCACTTCTTAAATGCTGAATAATGAGGCCATCCCTTCATTTTCTCCTCTCAAGGCTGCATATCTTGTTGTAATAACACGTTCAGACTTATGGGACTTGAAAAGTGCTTCTATTACAAAAAGAACCAGTATATTCATGGAAACAAGCACATCTATACTCCTTTGGAACACCAAACCCATTGAATTTGATTAAACAAGTTCTCCTTCATGTTCATTAGCATTTCTTACATCTATTCTCTTTTTAACTGGTGAATAATGAGGCCATCCCTTCATTTTCTCCTGTCAAGGCTGCATTTGTTGTTGTAATCACACATTCACACTTCTCGGAGTTGAAAATCATTTCTATTCCAAAAGGAACCAGTATATTCATGGAAACAAGCACATCTATAGTCCTTTGGAACATCAAACCCCTTGAATTTGATTAAAAATGGTGTCCTTGATGATCATTAGCATTTCTAACATCCATTCTCTTCTTATTTGCTGAATAATGAGGCCATCCCTTCATTTTCTCTTCTCAAGGCTGCATTTGTTGTTGTAATAACACATTCACACTTATGGGACTTGAAAATCGCTTCTATTACAAAAAGAACCAGTATATTCATGGAAACAAGCACATCAATACTCCTTTGGAACATCAAACCCTTTGAATTTGATTAAACAAGGTGTCCTTGATGATCATTAGCATTTCTTACATGTATTCTCTCCTTAATTGCTGAATAATGCGTCCATCCCTTCAATTCCGCCTCTCAAGGTTCCATTTTCTGTTTTAATAACACATTCACAGTTATGGGTCTTAAAAATCGCTTCTATTCCAAAAAGAACAAGTAAATTCTTGGAAACAAGCACAACTATACTCCTTTGGAACATCAAACCCATTGAATTTGATTAAACAAGGTGTCCTCGATGATCATTAGCATTTCTAACATCTATTCTCTTCTTCTTTGCTGAATAATGAGGCCATCCCTTCATTTTCTCCTCTCAAGGCTGCATTTGTTGTTGTAATAACACATTCACACTTATGGGACTTGAAAATCGCTTCTATTGCAAAAAAGAACCAGTATATTCATGGAAACAAGCACATCTATACTCCTTTGGAATAGCAAACCCATTGAATTTGATCAAACAAGGTGTCCTTGATGATCATTAGCATTTCTTACTTGTATTCTTGTCTTAATTGCTGAATAATGCATCTATGCCTTCAATTCCACCTCTCAAGGTTCCATTTTTTGATTTAATAACACATTCACACTTATGGGACTTGAAAATCATTTCTATTCCAAAAAGAAGCAGTATATTAGTGGAAACAAGTACATCTATACTCCTTTGGAACATCAAACCCATCGAATTTGTTTAATCAAGGTGTCCTCAATTATCATTAGCATTTCTAACATCTATTCTCTTCTTAATTGCTGAATAATGAGGCCATCCCTTCATTTTCTCCTCTCAAGGCTGCATTTGTTTTTCTAATAACCCATTCACACTTATGGGACTTGAAAATCGCATCTATTGCAAAAGAAAGCAGTATATTCATGGAAACAAGCACATCTATACTCCTTTGGAACAACAAACCCATTGAATTTGATTAAACAAGGTGTCCTTGATGATCATTAGCATTTCTTACATGTATCCTCTCCTTAATTGCTGAATAATGCGTCCATCCCTTCAATTCCACCTCTTAAGCTTCCATTTTCGGTTTTAACAACACATTGACACTTATTGGTGAGAACTGTACAGATGATGGGTGGAAGGCTTCAAAGGATGCAAGAGGTCCATTGCACATTCCAGAAAGGGAAATAACACAAGCTAAAGTTTCAATGGATGCAAGAGATCCATTGCACATTCCAGAAAGCCCAATAACACATGGTAGAGCTTCAATGGATGCAAGAGGTCCATTGCACTTTTCAGAAGGCCCAATTACACGAGTTAGAGCTTCAATGGATGCAAGAGGTCTATTGCACATTTCAGAAGTCCCAATAACACGAACTAGAGCCAAAAAGATTAAAGAAGACTAAATGGGCTGATTCAGGACATTCAGGCCAACCAAGCTTCAAATGGTGAGAATTTAAGTTTTAAAGAGAGTCCAGGCTTAATTAATATAATTAGACTACTTAATGGGTCAGAATAAGTGATAGCATTCACTCCTAAATAGGAGTTAATTGTATCTGCTGGAATTTGTCCAAAAATTCCTCCAAAATAAGTATTTCTCCTAACTAGGAATCTATGCCTCTTTAGGATTGCTATCTTTGCCTATAAATAGGCACCTCTTGTAAGTTTTGGAAATCAGACAACTTTGAGTGAAATAGAAAGTAAGGGTTTTTCTCCCTCAGTTCTTTTAAGAACTAAAGAACTTATCAAGAGGCACTTCTTCTTGTGGCGTTCAAATCGAGTTATCACTCCCAATTCCTTTCTTTTCTAGAGTGTGGCGTCCATATCCTTCTTGAATACCCTAGGTTCGTGTTCCTTCGAATATTGGGTCTAGAGTTTGTGTTATTAAACTCTGATTTAGCTTTACTGGTTCTTTTTTTGATTCTTTGTGTGCGTTGGGTCCCTAAGCCACGTCTATTTGGGGTTTTCCGCATCACTTATGGGACTTAAAAATCGCTTCTATTGCAAAAAGAACAGTTATATTCATGGAAACAAGCACATCTGTACTCCTTTGGAACATCAAACTGATTGTATATGATTAAACAAGGTGTCCTTGATGATCATTAGCATTTCCTACATCTATTCTCTTCTTAATTGCTGAATAATGAGGCCATCCCTTCATTTTCTCCTCTCAAGGGTGCATTTGTTGATGTAATAACACATTCACACTTGTGGAACTTGAAAATGGCTTCAATACCAAAAAGAAGTGGTATATTCATCGAAACAAGCACACCTATACTCTTTCGGCACATCAAAGCCATTGAAGTTGATTAAACAAGGTGTCCTTGATGATCAATAACATTTCTTACATGTATTCTCTTCTTAATTGCTGAATAATGAGGCCATCCCTCCATTTTCTCCTTTGAAGACTACATTTGTTGTTGTAGTAACACATTCACACTTATGGAGCTTGAAAATCGCTTCTATACCAAAAAGAAGCAGTATATTAATGGAAACAAGCACATCTATACTATTTTGCAACATAAAACCCATTGAATTTGATTAAACAAGGTGTCCTTGAAGATCATTAGCATTTCTTACAAATTCTCTTCTTAGTTGCTGAATAATGAGACCATCCCTTCATTTTCTCCTCTCAAGGCTGCATTTGTTGTTGTAATAACACATTCACACTTATGGAACTTTAAAATTGCTTCTACACCAAAAAGAAGCAGTATATTCTTGGAATCAAGTACATCCATTCTCCTTTGGAACATCAATCCCATTGAATTTGATTAAACATGGTGCCCGTGATGATCATTAGCATTTCTTACAAGTATTCTCTTCTTAGTTTTTGAATAATGAGACCATCCCTTCAATTCCTCCTCTGAAGGCTCCACTTTTTGTTGTAATAACACATTCACACTTTTAGGACTTGAAAATCGCTTCTATTCCAAACAGAACCAGTATATTCATGGAAACAAGCACATCTATACTCCTTTGGAACATCAAACCCATTGCAATTGATTAAACAAGGTGTCGTTGATGATCATTAGCATTTCTTACATTCATTCGCTTCTTAGTTGCTGAATAATGAGACCATCCCTTCAATTCCTCTTCTCAAGGCTCCACTTTTTGTTGTAATAGCACATTCAAACTTATGGGACTTGAAAATCGCTTCTATTCCAAAAAGAACCTGGATATTCAAGGAAAGAAGCACATCTATACCCCTTTGGAACATCATAACCATTGAATTTGATTAAACAAGCTGTCCCTAACGATCATCAGCCTTTTTTACAAGTATTCTCTTCTTAGTTGCTGATTAATGAGACCATCCCTTCACTTCCTCCTCTCAAGGTTCCACTTTTGTTGTCATAAGACATTCACACTTATGGAACTTTAAAATTGCTTCTACACCAAAATGAAGCAGTATATTCATTGAAACAAGTGCATCTATACTCCTTTGGAACATCAAACCCATTGAATTTGATTAAACATGCTGTCCGTGATGATCATTAGCATTTCTTACATGCATTCTCTTCCTAATTGCTAAATAATGAGGCCATCCCTCCAATTCCTCCTCTCAAGGCTCCACTTTTTGTTCTAATAACACATTCACACTTATGGGACTTGAAAATCGCTTCTATTCCAAAAAGAACCTGTATATACAAGGAAACAAGCACATCTATACCCCTTTGGAACATCAAACCCATTGAATTTGATTAAACAAGCAGTCCCTGATGATCATCCGCCTTTCTTACATGTATTCTCTTCTTAGTCGCTGAATAATGAGACCATCCCTTCAATTCCTCCTCTCAAAGCTCCACGTTTTGTTGTAATAACACATTAACACTTATGAGACTTGAAAATCGCTTCTATTCCAAAAAGAACCTGCATATTCAAGGAAACAAGCACATCTATACCCCTTTGGGACATCAAACGCATTGAATTTGATTAAACAAGGTGTCCTTGATGATCATTAGTATTTGATACATGTATTCTCTTCTTAATTGCTGAATAATGAGGCCATCCCTTCATTTTCTCCTCTCAAGGCTGCATTTGTTGTTGTAATATCACAATCACACTTATGGAGCTTGAAAATCGCTTCTATACTAAAAAGAACCAGTATATTCATGGAAACAAGCACATATATACTCCTTTGGAACATCAAACCCATTGAATTTGATTAAGCAAGGTGTCCCTAATGATCATTAGCATTTCCTACATGTATTCTCTCCCTAATTGCTGAATATTGCATCTGTCCCTTCAATTCCACCACTTAAGGATGCATTTGTTGTTGTAATGACACATTCACACTTAAGGGACTTGAAAATCGCTTCTATTCCAAAGAGAACCAGTATATTGATAGAAACAGGCACATCTATACTCCTTTGGAACATCAAACCCGTTGAATTTGTTTAAACAAGGTGTCCCTAATGATCATTAGCATTTCCTACACGTATTCTCTCCCTAATTGCTGAATATTGCTTCCGTCCCTTGAATTCCACCACTCAAGGATGCATTTGTTGTTGTAATAACACATTCACACTTATAGGACTTCAAAATCGCTTCTATTCCGAAAAGAACCAGTATATTCATGGAAACAAGCACATGTATACTCCTTTGGAACATCAAACCCATTGAATTTGAATAAACAAGGTGTCTTTGATGGTGATTTGCATTTCTTACAAGTATTCTCTTCTTAATTGCTGAATAATGAGTCCATCCCATCAATTCTGCCTCTCAAGGCTCCATTTATTGTTGTAATAACACATTCGGACTTATGGAACTTGAAAATCGCTTCCATACCAATAAGATGCAGTATACTCATGGAAACAAGCACATCTATACTCCTTTGGGACATCAAACCCACTTAATTTGATTAAACAAGGTGTCCTTGATGATCATTAGCATATCTTAAATCTATTCCCTTCTTAATTGCTGAATAATGAGGCCAACCCTTCATTTTCTACTCTCAAGGCTACATTTGTTGTTGTAAAAACTCATTCACACTTATGGGACTTGAAAATCGCTTCTATTCCAAAAAGAACCAGTATATTCATGGAAATAAGCATATCTACACTCCTTTGGAACATCAAACCCATTGAATTTGATTAAACAAGGTCTCCTTGATGATCATTAGCATTTCTTACATCTATTCTCTTCTTAACTGCTGAATAATGAGGCCATCCCTTCATTTTCTGCCCTCAAGGCTGCATTTGTTGTCATAATAACCCATGCACACTTATGGGACTTCAAAATTGCTTCTATTAAAAAAGAACCAGTATATTCATCGAAACAAGCTCATCTATACTCCTTTGGAACATCAAATGCATTGAATTTGATTAAACAATGTGTCCTTGATGAGCATTAGCATTTCTTACATGTATTCTCTTCTTAATTGCTGAATAATGAGGCCATCCCTTCATTTTCTCCTCTCAAGGCTGCATTTGTTGTTGTAACAACACATTCACACTTATGGGACTTGAAAATTGCTTCTATTCCAAAACAAACCAGTATATTCATGGAAACAAGCTCATCTATACTCCTTTGGAACATCAAACCCATAGAATTTGATTAAACATGTCCTTGATGATCATTAGCATTTATTACATCTATTCACTTCTTAATTGCTTAATAATGAGGCCATCCCTTCATTTTCTATTCACAATTCTGGGACTTGAAAATCGCTTCTATTAAAAAAAGAACCAGAATTTTCATGGAAACAAGCACATCTATACTCCTTTGGAACATCCAACCCATTGAATTTGGTTAAACAAGGTGTCCTTGATGATCATTAGCATTTCCTACATGTATTCTCTTCTTAAATGCTGAATAATGAGGCCATCCCTTCATTTTCTCCTTTCAAGGCTGCATTTGTTGTTGTAATAACACATGCACACTTATGGGACTTGAAAATCGCTTCTATTCCAAAAAGAACCAGTATATTCATGGAAACAAGCACATCTATACTCCTTTGGAACATCAAATCCTTTGAATTTGATTAAACAAGGTGTCCTTGGTGATCATTAGCATTTCTTACGTCTATTCACTTCGTAATTGCTGAATAATGAGGCCATCCCTTATGGGATTTGAAAATCGCTTCTATTCCGAAAAGAACCAGTGTATTCATGGAAACAAGCACATCTATACTCCTTTGGAACATCAAACCCATTGAATTTGATTAAACAATGTGTCCTTGATGATCATTAGCATTTCTTACATGTATTCTGTCCTTAATTGCTGAATAATGCGTCGATCCCATCAATTCCACCTCTCAAGGTTCCATTTTTTGTTTTAATAACACATTGACACTTAGGGGACTTGAAAATCGCTTCTATTCCAAAAAGAACCAGTGTATTCATGGAAACAAGTACATCTATACTCCTTTGGAACATCAAACCCATTGAATTTGATTAAACAAAGTGTCCTTGATGATCATTAGCATTTCTGATGAGAATCGTGGAGATGATGGGTAGAAGGCTTCAATAGATCCAAATGGTCCATTGCACATTCCAGAAGGCCCAATAACACGAGCTAGAGCTTCAATGGATGGAAGAGGCCCATTGCACATTTTAGAAGGCCCAATAACACGAGCTAGGGCCAAAAAGATTAAAGAGGCACTAAATGGGCTGATTCAGGACATTCAGGCCAACCAAGTTTCAAATGATGTGAATTCAAGTTTTAATGAGACTCCAGGCCTAATTAATATAATTGGACTACTTAATGGGTTAGACTAAGTGATAGCATTGACTCCTAAAAAGGAGTTCATTGTATTTGCTGGAATTTGTCTGAAATTTCTCCAAAATAAGGATTTCCCCTAATTAGGAATTTTGCCTCTTTAGGATTGCCATCATAGCTTATAAATACGCACCCCTTGTAAGCTCTAGAAATCAGACAACTTTGAGTGAAATAGAAAGCAAGGGTTTTTCTCCCTCAGTTCTTTTAAGAACTAAAGAACTTATCAAGAGGTAATTCTTTTTGTGGCGTTCAAATCAACTTATCACTTCTAATTCCTTCCTTTTCTGGAGTGTGGCGTCCATATCCATCTTGAATACCCTAGGTTCGTGTTCCCTCGAATATTGGGTCTAGGGTTTGTGTTACTAAATTCTAATTTAGCATTCCTGGTTGCTCTTTAATTCATTGTGTGCGTTGCGTCCCTANCCATCCCTTCAATTCCTCCTCTCAAGGCTCCATTTTTGTTGTAATAACACATTCACACTTATGGGACTTGAAAATCGCTTCTATTCCAAAAAGAACCAGTATATTCATGGAAACAAGCACATCTATACTCCTTTGGGACATCAAACCCATTGAATTTGATTAAACAAGTGTCCTTGATGATCATTAGCATTTCTCACAAGTATTCTCTTCTTAATTGCTGAATAATGAGACCATCCCTTCAATTCCTCCTCTCAAGGTTCCATTTTTTGTTGTAATAACACATTCACACTTATGGAACTTGAAAATCGCTTCTATTCCAAAAGAACCAGTATATTCATGGAAACAAGCACATCTATACTCCTTTGGAACATCAAACCCATTGAATTTGATTAAACAAGGTGTCCTTGATGATCATTAGCATTTCTTACATGTATTCTCTTCTTAATTGCTGAATAATGAGGCCATCCCTTCAATTCCTCCTCTCAAGGCTCCATTTTTGTTGTAATAACACATTCACACTTATGGGACTTGAAAATCGCTTCTATTCCAAAAAGAACCAGTATATTCATGGAAACAAGCACATCTATACTCCTTTGGAACATCAAACCCATTGAATTTGATTAAACAAGGTGTCCTGATGATCATTAGCATTTCTTACATGTATTCTCTTCTTAATTGCTGAATAATGAGGCCATCCCTTCAATTCCTCCTCTCAAGGCTGCATTTTTTGTTGTAATAACACATTCACACTTATGGGACTTGAAAATCGCTTCTATTCCAAAAAGAACCAGTATATTCATGGAAACAAGCACATCTATACTCCTTTGGAACATCAAACCCATTGAATTTGATTAAACAAGGTGTCCTTGATGATCATTAGCATTTCTTACATGTATTCTCTTCTTAATTGCTGAATAATGAGGCCATCCCTTCATTTCCTCCTCTCAAGGCTGCATTTGTTGTTGTAATAACACATTCACACTTATGGGACTTGAAAATCGCTTCTATTCCAAAAAGAACCAGTATATTCATGGAAACAAGCACATCTATACTCCTTTGGAACATCAAACCCATTGAATTTGATTAAACAAGGTGTCCTTGATGATCATTAGCATTTCTTACATGTATTCTCTTCTTAATTGCTGAATAATGAGTCCATCCCTTCAATTCCACCTCTCAAGGCTCCATTTTTTGTTGTAATAACACATTCACACTTATGGGACTTGAAAATCGCTTCTATTCCAAAAAGAACCAGTATATTCATGGAAACAAGCACATCTATACTCCTTTGGAACATCAAACCCATTGAATTTGATTAAACAAGGTGTCCTTGATGATCATTAGCATTTCTTACATGTATTCTCTTCTTAATTGCTGAATAATGAGGCCATCCCTTCATTTTCTCCTCTCAAGGCTGCATTTTGTTGTTAATAACACATTCACACTTATGGGACTTGAAAATCGCTTCTATTCCAAAAAGAACCAGTATATTCATGGAAACAAGCACATCTATACTCCTTTGGAACATCAAACCCATTGAATTTGATTAAACAAGGTGTCCTTGATGATCATTAGCATTTCTTACATGTATTCTCTTCTTAATTGCTGAATAATGAGGCCATCCCTTCATTTTCTCCTCTCAAGGCTGCATTTGTTGTTGTAATAACACATTCACACTTATGGGACTTGAAAATCGCTTCTATTCCAAAAAGAACCAGTATATTCATGGAAACAAGCACATCTATACTCCTTTGGAACATCAAACCCATTGAATTTGATTAAACAAGGTGTCCTTGATGATCATTAGCATTTCTTACATGTATTCTCTCCTTAATTGCTGAATAATGAGTCCATCCCTTCAATTCCTCCTCTCAAGGTTCCATTTTTTGTTTTAATAACACATTCACACTTATGGGACTTGAAAATCGCTTCTATTCCAAAAAGAACCAGTATATTCATGGAAACAAGCACATCTATACTCCTTTGGAACATCAAACCCATTGAATTTGATTAAACAAGGTGTCCTTGATGATCATTAGCATTTCTTACATCTATTCTCTTCTTAATTGCTGAATAATGAGGCCATCCCTTCATTTTCTCCTCTCAAGGCTGCATTTGTTGTTGTAATAACACATTCACACTTATGGGACTTGAAAATCGCTTTTTCCAAAAAGAAGCAGTATATTCATGGAAACAAGCACATCTATACTCCTTTGGAACATCAAACCCATTGAATTTGATTAAACAAGGTGTCCTTGATGATCATTAGCATTTCTTACATGTATTCTCTTCTTAATTGCTGAATAATGAGCCATCCCTTCAATTTCTCCTCTCAAGGCTCCATTTTTTGTTGTAATAACACATTCACACTTATGGGACTTGAAAATCGCTTCTATTCCAAAAAGAACCAGTATATTCATGGAAACAAGCACATCTATACTCCTTTGGAACATCAAACCCATTGAATTTGATTAAACAAGGTGTCCTTGATGATCATTAGCATTTCTTACATCTATTCTCTTCTTAATTGCTGAATAATGAGGCCATCCCTTCATTTTCTCCTCTCAAGGCTGCATTTGTTGTTGTAATAACACATTCACACTTATGGACTTGAAAATCGCTTCTATTCCAAAAAGAAGCAGTATATTCATGGAAACAAGCACATCTATACTCCTTTGGAACATCAAACCCATTGAATTTGATTAAACAAGGTGTCCTTGATGATCATTAGCATTTCTTACATGTATTCTCTCTTAATTGCTGAATAATGAGTCCATCCCTTCAATTCCTCCTCTCAAGGCTCCATTTTTTTTGTAATAACACATTCACACTTATGGGACTTGAAAATCGCTTCTATTCCAAAAAGAACCAGTATATTCATGGAAACAAGCACATCTATACTCCTTTGGAACATCAAACCCATTGAATTTGATTAAACAAGGTGTCCTTGATGATCATTAGCATTTCTTACATGTATTCTCTTCTTAATTGCTGAATAATGAGTCCATCCCTTCATTTTCCCTCTCAAGGTTGCATTTTTGTTTTAATAACACATTCACACTTATGGGACTTGAAAATCGCTTCTATTCCAAAAAAAAACCAGTATATTCATGGAAACAAGCACATCTATACTCCTTTGGAACATCAAACCCATTGAATTTGATTAAACAAGGTGTCCTTGATGATCATTAGCATTTCTTACATGTATTCTCTTCTTAATTGCTGAATAATGATCCATCCCTTCAATTCCCCCTCTCAAGGTTCCATTTTTGTTTAATAACACATTCACTTATGGGACTTGAAAATCGCTTCTATTCCAAAAGAACCAGTATATTCATGGAAACAAGCACATCTATACTCCTTTGGAACATCAAACCCATTGAATTTGATTAAACAAGGTGTCCTTGATGATCATTAGCATTTCTTACATGTATTCTCTCTTAATTGCTGAATAATGAGGCCATCCCTTCAATTCCTCCTCTCAAGGCTCCATTTTTGTTTTAATAACACATTCACACTTATGGGACTTGAAAATCGCTTCTATTCCAAAAAGAACCAGTATATTCATGGAAACAAGCACATCTATACTCCTTTGGAACATCAAACCCATTGAATTTGATTAAACAAGGTGTCCTTGATGATCATTAGCATTTCTTACATGTATTCTCTTCTTAATTGCTGAATAATGAGGCCATCCCTTCATTTTCTCCTCTCAAGGCTGCATTTGTTGTTGTAATAACACATTCACACTTATGGGACTTGAAAATCGCTTCTATTCCAAAAAGAACAGTATATTCATGGAAACAAGCACATCTATACTCCTTTGGAACATCAAACCCATTGAATTTGATTAAACAAGGTGTCCTTGATGATCATTAGCATTTCTTACATGTATTCTCTTCTTAATTGCTGAATAATGAGGCCATCCCTTCATTTCTCCTCTCAAGGCTGCATTTGTTGTTGTAATAACACATTCACACTTATGGGACTTGAAAATCGCTTCTATTCCAAAAAGAACCAGTATATTCATGGAAACAAGCACATCTATACTCCTTTGGAACATCAAACCCATTGAATTTGATTAAACAAGGTGTCCTTGATGATCATTAGCATTTCTTACATGTATTCTCTTCTTAATTGCTGAATAATGAGGCCATCCCTTCATTTTCTCCTCTCAAGGCTGCATTTGTTGTTGTAATAACACATTCACACTTATGGACTTGAAAATCGCTTCTATTCCAAAAAAACCAGTATATTCATGGAAACAAGCACATCTATACTCCTTTGGAACATCAAACCCATTGAATTTGATTAAACAAGGTGTCCTTGATGATCATTAGCATTTCTTACATGTATTCTCTTCTTAATTGCTGAATAATGAGGCCATCCCTTCATTTTCTCCTCTCAAGGCTGCATTTGTTGTTGTAATAACACATTCACACTTATGGGACTTGAAAATCGCTTCTATTCCAAAAGAACCAGTATATTCATGGAAACAAGCACATCTATACTCCTTTGGAACATCAAACCCATTGAATTTGATTAAACAAGGTGTCCTTGATGATCATTAGCATTTCTTACATGTATTCTCTTCTTAATTGCTGAATAATGAGGCCCCTTCATTTTCTCCTCTCAAGGCTGCATTTGTTGTTGTAATAACACATTCACACTTATGGGACTTGAAAATCGCTTCTATTCCAAAAGAACCAGTATATTCATGGAAACAAGCACATCTATACTCCTTTGGAACATCAAACCCATTGAATTTGATTAAACAAGGTGTCCTTGATGATCATTAGCATTTCTTACATGTATTCTTTCCTTAATTGCTGAATAATGAGTCCATCCCTTCAATTCCACCTCTCAAGGCTCCATTTTTTGTTTTAATAACACATTCACACTTATGGGACTTGAAAATCGCTTCTATTCCAAAAAGAACCAGTATATTCATGGAAACAAGCACATCTATACTCCTTTGGAACATCAAACCCATTGAATTTGATTAAAAAGGTGTCCTTGATGAATCATTATTTCATTCTCTTCTTAGCTGAATAATGAGGCCATCCCTTCATTTTCTCCTCTCAAGGCTGCATTTGTTGTTTAATAACACATTCACACTTATGGGACTTGAAAATCGCTTCTATTCCAAAAAGAACCAGTATATTCATGGAAACAAGCACATCTATACTCCTTTGGAACATCAAACCCATTGAATTTGATTAAACAAGGTGTCCTTGATGATCATTAGCATTTCTTACATGTATTCTCTTCTTAATTGCTGAATAATGAGGCCATCCCTTCATTTTCTCCTCTCAAGGCTGCATTTGTTGTTGTAATAACACATTCACACTTATGGGACTTGAAAATCGCTTCTATTCCAAAAAGAACCAGTATATTCATGGAAACAAGCACATCTATACTCCTTTGGAACATCAAACCCATTGAATTTGATTAAACAAGGTGTCCTTGATGATCATTAGCATTTCTTACATCTATCTCTTCTTAATTGCTGAATAATGAGGCCATCCCTTCATTTTCTCCTCTCAAGGCTGCATTTGTTGTTGTAATAACACATTCACACTTATGGGACTTGAAAATCGCTTCTATTCCAAAAGAACCAGTATATTCAAGGAAACAAGCACATCTATACTTCTTTGGAACATCAAACCCATTGAATTTGATTAAACAAGGTGTCCTTGATGATCATTAGCATTTCTTACATGTATTCTCTTCTTAATTGCTGAATAATGAGGCCATCCCTTCATTTTTCCTCTCAAGGCTGCATTTGTTGTTGTAATAACACATTCACACTTATGGGACTTGAAAATCGCTTCTATTCCAAAAAGAACCAGTATATTCATGGAAACAAGCACATCTATACTCCTTTGGAACATCAAACCCATTGAATTTGATTAAACAAGGTGTCCTTGATGATCATTAGCATTTCTTACATCTATTCTCTTCTTAATTGCTGAATAATGAGGCCATCCCTTCATTTTCTCCTCTCAAGGCTGCATTTGTTGTTGTAATAACACATTCACACTTATGGACTTGAAAATCGCTTCTATCCAAAAAGAAGCAGTATATTCATGGAAACAAGCACATCTATACTCCTTTGGAACATCAAACCCATTGAATTTGATTAAACAAGGTGTCCTTGATGATCATTAGCATTTCTTACATGTATTCTCTTCTTAATTGCTGAATAATGAGGCCATCCCTTCATTTTCCTCTCTCAAGGCTCCATTTTTTGTTTTAATAACACATTCACACTTATGGGACTTGAAAATCGCTTCTATTCCAAAAAGAACCAGTATATTCATGAAACAAGCACATCTATACTCCTTTGGAACATCAAACCCATTGAATTTGATTAAACAAGGTGTCCTTGATGATCATTAGCATTTCTTACATGTATTCTCCCCTTNAAACACATTCACACTTATGGGACTTGAAAATCGCTTCTATTCCAAAAAGAACCAGTATATTCATGGAAACAAGCACATCTATACTCCTTTGGAACATCAAACCCATTGAATTTGATTAAAACAAGGTGTCCTTGATGATCATTAGCATTTCTTACATGTATTCTCTTCTTAATTGCTGAATAATGAGGCCATCCCTTCATTTTCTCCTCTCAAGGCTGCATTTGTTGTTGTAATAACACATTCACACTTATGGGACTTGAAAATCGCTTCTATTCCAAAAAGAACCAGTATATTCATGGAAACAAGCACATCTATACTCCTTTGGAACATCAACCCATTGAATTTGATTAAACAAGGTGTCCTTGATGATCATTAGCATTTCTTACATGTATTCTCTTCTTAATTGCTGAATAATGAGGCCATCCCTTCATTTTCTCCTCTCAAGGCTGCATTTGTTGTTGTAATAACACATTCACACTTTGGGACTTGAAAATCTTCTATTCCAAAAGAACCAGTATATTCATGGAAACAAGCACATCTATACTCCTTTGGAACATCAAAACCATTGAATTTGATTAAACAAGGTGTCCTTGATGATCATTAGCATTTCTTACATTATTCTCTTCTTAATTGCTGAATAATGAGGCCATCCCTTCATTTTCTCCTCTCAAGGCTGCATTTTTTGTTGTAATAACACATTCACACTTATGGGACTTGAAAATCGCTTCTATTCCAAAAGAACCAGTATATTCATGGAAACAAGCACATCTATACTCCTTTGGAACATCAAACCCATTGAATTTGATTAAACAAGGTGTCCTTGATGATCATTAGCATTTCTTACATGTTCTCTTCTTAATTGCTGAATAATGAGGCCATCCCTTCATTTCCTCTCAAGGCTGCATTTGTTGTTGTAATAACACATTCACACTTATGGGACTTGAAAATCGCTTCTATTCCAAAAAGAACCAGTATATTCATGGAAACAAGCACATCTATACTCCTTTGGAACATCAAACCCATTGAATTTGATTAAACAAGGTGTCCTTGATGATCATTAGCATTTCTTACATGTATTCTCTTCTTATTGCTGAATAATGAGGCCATCCCTTCATTTTCTCCTCTCAAGGCTGCATTTGTTGTTGTAATAACACATTCACACTTATGGGACTTGAAAATCGCTTCTATTCCAAAAAGAACCAGTATATTCATGGAAACAAGCACATCTATACTCCTTTGGAACATCAAACCCATTGAATTTGATTAAACAAGGTGTCCTTGATGATCATTAGCATTTCTTACATGTATTCTCTTCTTAATTGCTGAATAATGAGGCCATCCCTTCATTTTCTCCTCTCAAGGCTGCATTTGTTGTTGTAATAACACATTCACACTTATGGGACTTGAAAATCGCTTCTATTCCAAAAAGAACCAGTATATTCATGGAAACAAGCACATCTATACTCCTTTGGAACATCAAACCCATTGAATTTGATTAAACAAGGTGTCCTTGATGATCATTAGCATTTCTTACATGTATTCTCTTCTTAATTGCTGAATAATGAGGCCATCCCTTCATTTTCTCCTCTCAAGGCTGCATTTGTTGTTGTAATAACACATTCACACTTATGGGACTTGAAAATCGCTTCTATTCCAAAAGAACCAGTATATTCATGGAAACAAGCACATCTATACTCCTTTGGAACATCAAACCCATTGAATTTGATTAACAAGGTGTCCTTGATGATCATTAGCATTTCTTACATGTATTCTCTTCTTAATTGCTGAATAATGAGGCCATCCCTTCATTTTCTCCTCTCAAGGCTGCATTTGTTGTTGTAATAACACATTCACACTTATGGGACTTGAAAATCGCTTCTATTCCAAAAAGAACCAGTATATTCATGGAAACAAGCACATCTATACTCCTTTGGAACATCAAACCCATTGAATTTGATTAAACAAGGTGTCCTTGATGATCATTAGCATTTCTTACATGTATTCTCTTCTTAATTGCTGAATAATGAGGCCATCCCTTCATTTTCTCCTCTCAAGGCTGCATTTGTTGTTGTAATAACACATTCACACTTATGGGACTTGAAAATCGCTTCTATTCCAAAAAGAACCAGTATATTCATGGAAACAAGCACATCTATACTCCTTTGGAACATCAAACCCATTGAATTTGATTAAACAAGGTGTCCTTGATGATCATTAGCATTTCTTACATGTATTCTCTTCTTAATTGCTGAATAATGAGGCCATCCCTTCATTTTCTCCTCTCAAGGCTGCATTTGTTGTTGTAATAACACATTCACACTTATGGGACTTGAAAATCGCTTCTATTCCAAAAGAACCAGTATATTCATGGAAACAAGCACATCTATACTCCTTTGGAACATCAAACCCATTGAATTTGATTAAACAAGGTGTCCTTGATGATCATTAGCATTTCTTACATGTATTCTCTTCTTAATTGCTGAATAATGAGGCCATCCCTTCATTTTCTCCTCTCAAGGCTGCATTTGTTGTTGTAATAACACATTCACACTTATGGGACTTGAAAATCGCTTCTATTCCAAAAGAACCAGTATATTCATGGAAACAAGCACATCTATACTCCTTTGGAACATCAAACCCATTGAATTTGATTAAACAAGGTGTCCTTGATGATCATTAGCATTTCTTACATGTATTCTCTTCTTAATTGCTGAATAATGAGGCCATCCCTTCATTTTCTCCTCTCAAGGCTGCATTTGTTGTTGTAATAACACATTCACACTTATGGGACTTGAAAATCGCTTCTATTCCAAAAAGAACCAGTATATTCATGGAAACAAGCACATCTATACTCCTTTGGAACATCAAACCCATTGAATTTGATTAAACAAGGTGTCCTTGATGATCATTAGCATTTCTTACATGTATTCTCTTCTTAATTGCTGAATAATGAGGCCATCCCTTCATTTTCTCCTCTCAAGGCTGCATTTGTTTGTTGTAATAACACATTCACACTTATGGGACTTGAAAATCGCTTCTATTCCAAAAAGAACCAGTATATTCATGGAAACAAGCACATCTATACTCCTTTGGAACATCAAACCATTGAATTTGATTAAACAAGGTGTCCTTGATGATCATTAGCATTTCTTACATGTATTCTCTTCTTAATTGCTGAATAATGAGGCCATCCCTTCATTTTCTCCTCTCAAGGCTGCATTTGTTGTTGTAATAACACATTCACACTTATGGGACTTGAAAATCGCTTCTATTCCAAAAAGAACCAGTATATTCATGGAAACAAGCACATCTATACTCCTTTGGAACATCAAACCCATTGAATTTGATTAAACAAGGTGTCCTTGATGATCATTAGCATTTCTTACATGTATTCTCTTCTTAATTGCTGAATAATGAGGCCATCCCTTCATTTTCTCCTCTCAAGGCTGCATTTTTGTTGTAATAACACATTCACACTTATGGGACTTGAAAATCGCTTCTATTCCAAAAAGAACCAGTATATTCATGGAAACAAGCACATCTATACTCCTTTGGAACATCAAACCCATTGAATTTGATTAAACAAGGTGTCCTTGATGATCATTAGCATTTCTTACATGTATTCTCTTCTTAATTGCTGAATAATGAGGCCATCCCTTCATTTTCTCCTCTCAAGGCTGCATTTGTTGTTGTAATAACACATTCACACTTATGGGACTTGAAAATCGCTTCTATTCCAAAAAGAACCAGTATATTCATGGAAACAAGCACATCTATACTCCTTTGGAACATCAAACCCATTGAATTTGATTAAACAAGGTGTCCTTGATGATCATTAGCATTTCTTACATGTATTCTCTTCTTAATTGCTGAATAATGAGGCCATCCCTTCATTTTCTCCTCTCAAGGCTGCATTTGTTGTTGTAATAACACATTCACACTTATGGGACTTGAAAATCGCTTCTATTCCAAAAAGAACCAGTATATTCATGGAAACAAGCACATCTATACTCCTTTGGAACATCAAACCCATTGAATTTGATTAAACAAGGTGTCCTTGATGATCATTAGCATTTCTTACATGTATTCTCTTCTTAATTGCTGAATAATGAGTCCATCCCTTCAATTTCTCCTCTCAAGGCTGCATTTGTTGTTGTAATAACACATTCACACTTATGGGACTTGAAAATCGCTTCTATTCCAAAAAGAACCAGTATATTCATGGAAACAAGCACATCTATACTCCTTTGGAACATCAAACCCATTGAATTTGATTAAACAAGGTGTCCTTGATGATCATTAGCATTTCTTACATGTATTCTCTTCTTAATTGCTGAATAATGAGGCCATCCCTTCATTTTCTCCTCTCAAGGCTGCATTTGTTGTTGTAATAACACATTCACACTTATGGGACTTGAAAATCGCTTCTATTCCAAAAGAACCAGTATATTCATGGAAACAAGCACATCTATACCTTTGGAACATCAAACCCATTGAATTTGATTAAACAAGGTGTCCTTGATGATCATTAGCATTTCTTACATGTATTCTCTTCTTAATTGCTGAATAATGAGGCCATCCCTTCATTTTCACCTCTCAAGGCTGCATTTGTTGTTGTAATAACACATTCACACTTATGGGACTTGAAAATCGCTTCTATTCCAAAAAGAACCAGTATATTCATGGAAACAAGCACATCTATACTCCTTTGGAACATCAACCCATTGAATTTGATTAAACAAGGTGTCCTGAGATGTTCATTAGCATTTCTTACATGTATTCTCTTCTTAGTTGCTGAATAATGTGGTCATCCCTTTTACATGTATACTCCTTGGACATGCAAAACCCATTGGAAATAAAATTAAATAAGGTGTCCTTGATGATCAAGCATTTCTTACATGCACACTCTAATTGCTGAATAATGAGGCCATCCCTTCATTTTCTCCTCTCAAGGCTGCATTTGTTGTTGTAATAACACATTCACACTTATGGGACTTGAAAATCGCTTCTATTCCATGAAAACAAGCACATCTATACTCCTTTGGAACATCAAACCCATTGAATTTGATTAAACAAGGTGTCCTTGATGATCATTAGCATTTCTTACATGTATTCTCTTCTTAATTGCTGAATAATGAGGCCATCCCTTCATTTTCTCCTCTCAAGGCTGCATTTGTTGTTGTAATAACACATTCACACTTATGGGACTTGAAAATCGCTTCTATTCCAAAAAGAACCAGTATATTCATGGAAACAAGCACATCTATACTCCTTTGGAACATCAAACCCATTGAATTTGATTAAACAAGGTGTCCTTGATGATCATTAGCATTTCTTACATGTATTCTCTTCTTAATTGCTGAATAATGAGGCCATCCCTTCATTTTCTCCTCTCAAGGCTGCATTTGTTGTTGTAATAACACATTCACACTTATGGGACTTGAAAATCGCTTCTATTCCAAAAAGAACCAGTATATTCATGGAAACAAGCACATCTATACTCCTTTGGAACATCAAACCCATTGAATTTGATTAAACAAGGTGTCCTTGATGATCATTAGCATTTCTTACATGTATTCTCTTCTTAATTGCTGAATAATGAGGCCATCCCTTCATTTTCTCCTCTCAAGGCTGCATTTGTTGTTGTAATAACACATTCACACTTATGGGACTTGAAAATCGCTTCTATTCCAAAAAGAACCAGTATATTCATGGAAACAAGCACATCTATACTCCTTTGGAACATCAAACCCATTGAATTTGATTAAACAAGGTGTCCTTGATGATCATTAGCATTTCTTACATGTATTCTCTTCTTAATTGCTGAATAATGAGGCCATCCCTTCATTTTCTCCTCTCAAGGCTGCATTTGTTGTTGTAATAACACATTCACACTTATGGGACTTGAAAATCGCTTCTATTCCAAAAAGAACCAGTATATTCATGGAAACAAGCACATCTATACTCCTTTGGAACATCAAACCCATTGAATTTGATTAAACAAGGTGTCCTTGATGATCATTAGCATTTCTTACATGTATTCTCTTCTTAATTGCTGAATAATGAGGCCATCCCTTCATTTTCTCCTCTCAAGGCTGCATTTGTTGTTGTAATAACACATTCACACTTATGGGACTTGAAAATCGCTTCTATTCCAAAAAGAACCAGTATATTCATGGAAACAAGCACATCTATACTCCTTTGGAACATCAAACCCATTGAATTTGATTAAACAAGGTGTCCTTGATGATCATTAGCATTTCTTACATGTATTCTCTTCTTAATTGCTGAATAATGAGGCCATCCCTTCATTTTCTCCTCTCAAGGCTGCATTTGTTGTTGTAATAACACATTCACACTTATGGGACTTGAAAATCGCTTCTATTCCAAAAGAACCAGTATATTCATGGAAACAAGCACATCTATACTCCTTTGGAACATCAAACCCATTGAATTTGATTAAACAAGGTGTCCTTGATGATCATTAGCATTTCCTACATGTATTCTCTTCTTAATTGCTGAATAATGAGGCCATCCCTTCATTTTCTCCTCTCAAGGCTGCATTTGTTGTTGTAATAACACATTCACACTTATGGGACTTGAAAATCGCTTCTATTCCAAAAAGAACCAGTATATTCATGGAAACAAGCACATCTATACTCCTTTGGAACATCAAACCATTGAATTTGATTAAACAAGGTGTCCTTGATGATCATTAGCATTTCTTACATGTATTCTCTTCTTAATTGCTGAATAATGATCCATCCCTTCAATTTCTCCTCTCAAGGCTGCATTTGTTGTTGTAATAACACATTCACACTTATGGGACTTGAAAATCGCTTCTATTCCAAAAAGAACCAGTATATTCATGGAAACAAGCACATCTATACTCCTTTGGAACATCAAACCCATTGAATTTGATTAAACAAGGTGTCCTTGATGATCATTAGCATTTCTTACATGTATTCTCTTCTTAATTGCTGAATAATGAGGCCATCCCTTCATTTCCTCCTCTCAAGGCTGCATTTTTTGTTTAATAACACATTCACACTTATGGGACTTGAAAATCGCTTCTATTCCAAAAAGAACCAGTATATTCATGGAAACAAGCACATCTATACTCCTTTGGAACATCAAACCCATTGAATTTGATTAAACAAGGTGTCCTTGATGATCATTAGCATTTCTTACATGTATTCTCTCTTAATTGCTGAATAATGAGGCCATCCTTCATTTTCTCCTCTCAAGGCTGCATTTGTTGTTGTAATAACACATTCACACTTATGGGACTTGAAAATTGCTTCTATTCCAAAAAGAACCAGTATATTCATGGAAACAAGCACATCTATACTCCTTTGGAACATCAAACCCATTGAATTTGATTAAACAAGGTGTCCTTGATGATCATTAGCATTTCTTACATCTATTCTCTTCTTAATTGCTGAATAATGAGGCCATCCCTTCATTTTCTCCTCTCAAGGCTGCATTTGTTGTTGTAATAACACATTCACACTTATGGGACTTGAAAATCGCTTCTATTCCAAAAAGACCAGTATATTCATGGAAACAAGCACATCTATACTCTTTGGAACATCAAACCCATTGAATTTGATTAAACAAGGTGTCCTTGATGATCATTAGCATTTCTTACATGTATTCTCTCCTTAATTGCTGAATAATGGGTCCATCCCTTCAATTCCACCTCTCAAGGCTCCATTTTTTGTTGTAATAACACATTCACACTTATGGGACTTGAAAATCGCTTCTATTCCAAAAAGAACCAGTATATTCATGGAAACAAGCACATCTATACTCCTTTGGAACATCAAACCCATTGAATTTGATTAAACAAGGTGTCCTTGATGATCATTAGCATTTCTTACATCTATTCTCTTCTTAATTGCTGAATAATGAGGCCATCCCTTCATTTTCTCCTCTCAAGGCTGCATTTGTTGTTGTAATAACACATTCACACTTATGGGACTTGAAAATCGCTTCTATTCCAAAAAGAACCAGTATATTCATGGAAACAAGCCATCTATACTCCTTTGGAACATCAAACCCATTGAATTTGATTAAACAAGGTGTCCTTGATGATCATTAGCATTTCTTACATGTATTCTCTTCTTAATTGCTGAATAATGAGGCCATCCCTTCATTTCAACCTCTCAAGGCTCCATTTTTGTTTTAATAACACATTCACACTTATGGGACTTGAAAATCGCTTCTATTCCAAAAAGAACCAGTATATTCATGGAAACAAGCACATCTATACTCCTTTGGAACATCAAACCCATTGAATTTGATTAAACAAGGTGTCCTTGATGATCATTAGCATTTCTTACATCTATTCTCTTCTTAATTGCTGAATAATGAGGCCATCCCTTCATTTTCTCCTCTCAAGGCTGCATTTGTTGTTGTAATAACACATTCACACTTATGGGACTTGAAAATCGCTTCTATTCCAAAAAGAACCAGTATATTCATGGAAACAAGCACATCTATACTCCTTTGGAACATCAAACCCATTGAATTTGATTAAACAAGGTGTCCTTGATGATCATTAGCATTTCTACATGTATTCTCTTCTTAATTGCTGAATAATGAGGCCATCCCTTCATTTCTCCTCTCAAGGCTTCTACATTCACACTTATGGGACTTGAAAATCGCTTCTATTCCAAAAAGAACCAGTATATTCATGAAACAAGCACATCTATACTCCTTTGGAACATCAAACCCATTGAATTTGATTAAACAAGGTGTCCTTGATGATCATTAGCATTTCTTACATGTATTCTCTCCTTAATTGCTGAATAATGATCCATCCCTTCAATTCACCTCTCAAGGCTCCATTTTTTTGTTTAATAACACATTCACACTTATGGGAATTGAAAATCGCTTCTATTCCAAAAGAACCAGTATATTCATGGAAACAAGCACATCTATACTCCTTTGGAACATCACCCATTGAATTTGATTAAACAAGGTGTCCTTGATGATCATTAGCATTTCTTACATGTATTCTCTTCTTAATTGCTGAATAATGAGGCCATCCCTTCATTTTCTCCTCTCAAGGCTGCATTTGTTGTTGTAATAACACATTCACACTTATGGAGACTTGAAAATCGCTTCTATTCCAAAAGAACCAGTATATTCATGGAAACAAGCACATCTATACTCCTTTGGAACATCAAACCCATTGAATTTGATTAAAAAGGTGTCCTTGATGATCATAGCATTTCTTACATGTATTCTCTTCTTAATTGCTGAATAATGCGTCCATCCCTTCAATTTCCACCTCTCAAGGCTCCATTTTTTGTTTTAATAACACATTCCACTATGGGACTTGAAAATCGCTTCTATTCCAAAAAGACCAGTATATTCATGGAAACAAGCACATCTATACTCCTTTGGAACATCAAACCCATTGAATTTGATTAAACAAGGTGTCCTTGATGATCATTAGCATTTCTTACATCTATTCTCTTCTTAATTGCTGAATAATGAGGCCATCCCTATCATTTTCCCTCAAAGGCTGCATTTGTTGTTGTAATAACACATTCACACTTATGGGACTTGAAAATTGCTTCTATTCCAAAAAGAACCAGTATATTCATGGAAACAAGCACATCTATACTCCTTTGGAACATCAAACCCATTGAATTTGATTAAACAAGGTGTCCTTGATGATCATTAGCATTTCTTACATCTATTCTCTTCTTAATTGCTGAATAATGAGGCCATCCCTCCATTTTCTCCTCTCAAGGTGCATTTGTTGTTGTAATAACACATTCACACTTATGGGACTTGAAAATCGCTTCTATTCCAAAAAGAACCAGTATATTCATGGAAACAAGCACATCTATACTCCTTTGGAACATCAAACCCATTGAATTTGATTAAACAAGGTGTCCTTGATGATCATTAGCATTTCTTACATGTATTCTCTCCTTTATTGCTGAATAATGAGTCCATCCCTTCAATTCCTCCTCTCAAGGCTCATTTTTGGTTTTAATAACACATTCACACTTATGGGACTTGAAAATCGCTTCTATTCCAAAAAGAACCAGTATATTCATGGAAACAAGCACATCTATACTCCTTTGGAACATCAAACCCATTGAATTTGATTAAACAAGGTGTCCTTGATGATCATTAGCATTTTTACATGTATTCTCTTCTTAATTGCTGAATAATGAGGCCATCCCTTCATTTTCTCCTCTCAAGGCTGCATTTGTTGTTGTAAACACATTCACACTTATGGACTTGAAAATCGCTTCTATTCCAAAAAGAACCAGTATATTCATGGAAACAAGCACATCTATACTCCTTTGGAACATCAACCCATTGATTTGATTAAACAAGGTGTCCTTGATGATCATTAGCATTTCTTACATGTATTTTCTTCTTAATTGCTGAATAATGAGGCCATCCCTTCAATTCTTCCTCTCAAGGCTGCATTTGTTGTGTAATAACACATTCACACTTATGGAACTTGAAAATCGCTTCTATTCCAAAAAAGAACCAGTATATTCATGGAAACAAGCACATCTATACTCCTTTGGAACATCAAACCCATTGAATTTGATTAAACAAGGTGTCCTTGATGATCATTAGCATTTCTTACATCTATTCTCTTCTTAATTGCTGAATAATGAGGCCATCCTTCATTTTCTCCTCTCAAGCTGCATTTGTTGTTGTAATAACACATTCACACTTATGGGACTTGAAAATCGCTTCTATTCCAAAAAAACCAGTATATTCATGGAAACAAGCACATCTATACTCCTTTGGAACATCAAACCCATTGAATTTGATTAAACAAGTGTCCTTGATGATCATTAGCATTTCTTACATCTATTCTCTTCTTAATTGCTGAATAATGAGGCCATCCCTTCATTTTCTCCTCTCAAGGCTGCATTTGTTGTTGTAATAACACATTCACACTTATGGACTTGAAAATCGCTTCTATTCCAAAAAGAACCAGTATATTCATGGAAACAAGCACATCTATACTCCTTTGGAACATCAAACCCATTGAATTTGATTAAACAAGGTGTCCTTGATGATCATTAGCATTTCCTACATTATTTTCTCTTCTTATTGCTGAATAATGAGGCCCCTTCATTTTCTCCTCTCAAGGCTGCATTTGTTGTTGTAATAAACATTCACACTTATGGACTTGAAAATCGCTTCTATTCCAAAAAGAACCAGTATATTCATGGAAACAAGCACATCTATACTCCTTTGGAACATCAAACCCATTGAATTTGATTAAACAAGGTGTCCTTGATGATCATTAGCATTTCTTACATGTATTCTCTTCTTAATTGCTGAATAATGAGGCCATCCCTTCAATTCCACCTCTCAAGGCTCCATTTTTGTTTAATAACACATTCACACTATGGGACTTGAAAATCGCTTCTATTCCAAAAAGAACCAGTATATTTCGGAAACAAGCACATCTATACTCCTTTGGAACATCAAACCATTGAATTTGATTAAAAGGTGTCCTTTGAATCATTAGCCACCCTCTTCTTAGCTGAATAATGAGGCCATCCCTTTTCTCCTCTCAAGGCTGCATTTGTTGTTTTAATAACACATTCACACTTATGGGACTTGAAAATCGCTTCTATTCCAAAAAGAACCAGTATATTCATGGAAACAAGCACATCTATACTCCTTTGGAACATCAACCCATTGAATTTGATTAAACAAGGTGTCCTTGATGATCATTAGCATTTCTTACATGTATTCTCTTCTTAATTGCTGAATAATGAGGCCATCCCTTCATTTTCTCCTCTCAAGGCTGCATTTTTGTTGTAATAACACATTCACACTTATGGACTTGAAAATCGCTTCTATTCCAAAAAGAACCAGTATATTCATGGAAACAAGCACATCTATACTCCTTTGGAACATCAAACCCATTGAATTTGATTAACAAGGTGTCCTTGATGATCATTAGCATTTCTTACATGTATTCTCTTCTTAATTGCTGAATAATGAGGCCATCCCTTCATTTTCTCCTCTCAAGGCTGCATTTGTTGTTGTAATAACACATTCACACTTATGGGACTTGAAAATCGCTTCTATTCCAAAAGAACCAGTATATTCATGGAAACAAGCACATCTATACTCTTTGGAACATCAAACCCATTGAATTTGATTAACAAGGTGTCCTTGATGATCATTAGCATTTCTTACATGTATTCTCTTCTTAATTGCTGAATAATGAGGCATCCCTTCAATTTTTCCTCTCAAGGCTCATTTGTTGTTGTAATAACACATTCACACTTATGGGACTTGAAAATCGCTTCTATTCCAAAAAGAACCAGTATATTCATGGAAACAAGCACATCTATACTCCTTTGGAACATCAAACCCATTGAATTTGATTAAACAAGGTGTCCTTGATGATCATTAGCATTTCTTACATGTATTCTCTTCTTAATTGCTGAATAATGAGGCCATCCCTTCATTTTCTCCTCTCAAGGCTGCATTTGTTGTTGTAATAACACATTCACACTTATGGAGCTTGAAAATCGCTTCTATTCCAAAAGAACCAGTATATTCATGGAAACAAGCACATCTATACTCCTTTGGAACATCAAACCCATTGAATTTGATTAAACAAGGTGTCCTTGATGATCATTAGCATTTCTTACATGTATTCTCTTCTTAATTGCTGAATAATGAGGCCATCCCTTCATTTTCTCCTCTCAAGGCTGCATTTTTTTGTTGTAATAACACATTCACACTTATGGGACTTGAAAATCGCTTCTATTCCAAAAAGAACCAGTATATTCATGGAAACAAGCACATCTATACTTCTCTTTGGAACATCAAACCCATTGAATTTGATTAAACAAGGTGTCCTTGATGATCATTAGCATTTCTTACATGTATTCTCCCCTTAATTGCTGAATAATGCGTGCATCCCTTCAATTCCACCTCTCAAGGCTCCATTTTTTGTTGTAATAACACATTCACACTTATGGGACTTGAAAATCGCTTCTATTACCAAAAGAAGCCAGTATATTCATGGAAACAAGCACATCTATTACTCCTTTGAACATCAAACCCATTGAATTTGATTAAACAAGGTGTCCTTGATGATCATTAGCATTTCTTACATGTATTCTCTTCTTAATTGCTGAATAATGAGGCCATCCCTTCATTTCTCCTCTCAAGGCTGCATTTGTTTGTTGTAATAACACATTCANAAGGCTGCATTTGTTGCTGTAATAACACATTCACACTTAAGGGACTTGAAAATCGCTTCAATTCTCAAAAGAACCAGAAAAATTCATGAAATAAGCACATCTATACTCCTTTGGAACATCAAACCCATTGAATTTGATTAAACAACGTGTCCTTGACGATCGTTAGCATTTCATACATGTAATCTCTTCTAATTGCTGAATAATGAGGCCATCCCTTCATTTTCTACTCTGAAGGCTGCATTTGTTGTTGTAACAACTCATTCACACTTGTGGGACTTGAAAATTGCTTCTATTCCAAAAAGAACCAGTATATTCATGGAAACAAGCACATCTATACTCCTTTGGAACATCAAACCCAATGAATTTGATTTAACAGGTGTCCTTGACGATCATTAGCATTTCTTACATGTATTCTCTTCTTCATTGATGAATAATGAGGCCATCCCTTCATTTTCTCCTCTCAAGGCTGCATTTGTTTTTGTTACAACAGATTCACACTTATGGGACTTCAAAATTGCTTCTATTCCAAAAAGAACCACTATATTCATGGAAACAAGCTCATCTATACTCCTTTGGAACATCAAACCCATAGAATTTGATTTAACACCGTGTCCTTGATGATCTTTAGCATTTCTTACATCTATTCACTTCTTAATTGCTTAATAATGAGGCCACCCCTTCATTTTCTCCTCTCAAGGCTGCATTTGTTGTTCTAATAACACATTACACTAATGGGACATGAAAATCGCTTCTATTCTGAAAAGAACCCGAATATTCATGGAATCAAGCACGTCTATTCTCCTTTGGAACATCAAACCCATTGAATTTGGTTAAACAAGGTGTCCTTGATGATCATTAGCATTTCCTTCATGTATTGTCTTCGTAATTGCTGAATAATGAGGCCATCCCTTCACTTTCTGCTCTCAAGGCTGCATTCATTGTTGTAAGAACACATTCACTCTTGGACCTGAAAATCGCTTCTATTCCAAAAAGAACCAGTATATTCATGGAAGCAAGCACATCTATACTCCTTTGGAACATCCAACCACTGAATTAGATTTAACAATGTGTCCTTGATGATCATGAGCATTTCCTACATGTATAGTCTCCTTAATTGCAGAATAATGCGTCCATCCTTTAAATTCCACTCTCAAGGTTCCATTTTTGTTTAATAACACATTCAGACTTATGGGACTTGAAAATCGCTTCTATTCCAAAAAGAACCAGTATATTCATGGAAACAAGCACATCCATACTCCTTTGGAACAACAAGCACATTGAATTTGATTAAACAAGGTGTCCTTGATGATCATTAGCATTTCTTACATGTATTCTCTCTCATAAATTGCTGAATAATGCGTTGATCCCTTCAATTCCACCTCTCAAGGTTCCATTTTTTGTTTTAATAACACATTGACACTTATGGGACTTCAAAATCACTCTATTCCAAAAGAACCAGTATATTCATGGAAACAAGCTCATCTATAGTCCTTTGGAACATCAGACCCATAGAATTTGATTAAACAAGGTGTCCTCGATGATCATTAGCATTTCTAACATCTATTCTCTTCATAATTGCTGAATAATGAGGCCATCCCTTAATTTTCTCCTCTCAAGCTGCATTTGTTGTTCAATAACACCTTCACACTTATGGGAATTGAAAATCGCTTCTATTGCAAAAATAACCAGTATATTCATGGAAACAAGCGCATCTATACTCCTTTGGAACATCAAACCCATTGAATTTGATTAAACAAGGTGTCCTCAATGATTAGCATTTCTAACATCTATTCTCTTCCTAATTGCTGAATAATGAGGCCATCCCTTCATTTTCTCCTCTCAGGCTGCATCTGTTGTTGTAAAACCATTCACACTTATGGGACTTGAACATTGTTCTATTCCAAAATGAACCAGTATATTCATGGAAACAAGCACACCTATAGTCTTTGAACATCAAACCCATAGAATTTGATTAAACCATGTCCTTGATGATCTTTAGCATTTCTACATATATTCTCTTATTAATTGCTGAATAATGAGGCCATCCCTTCATTTTCTCCTCTCAAGGCTGCATCTTGTTGTACACATTCACACTTATGGAACTTTAAAATTGCTTCTACACCAAAATGAAGCAGTATATTCATGGAAACAAGTACATCTATACTCCTTTGGAACATCAAACCCTGAATTTGATTAAAAATGGTGTCGGTGATGATCATTAGCATTTCTTACAAGTATTCTCTTCTTAGTTGCTGAATAATGAGACCACCCTTGAATTCCTCCTCTCAAGGCTCCACTTTTTGTTGTAATAACACATTCACACTTATGGGACTTGAAAGCTTCTATTCCAAAATGAAGCAGTATATTCATGGAAACTAGCAGATCTATACTCATTTGGACATCAAACCCATTGAATTTGATTAAACAAGCTGTCCTTGATGATCATTAGCATTTCTCACAAGTATTCTCTTCTTAGTTGCTGAATAATGAGACCATCCCTTCAATTCCACCTCTCAAGGTTCCATTTTTGTTGTAATAACACATTTATACTTATGGGACTTGAAAATCGCTTCTAATCCAAAAAGAACCAGTATATTCAAGGAAAGAAGCACATCTATACCTCTTTGGAACATCAAACCCATTGAATTTGATTGAAAAAGTGTCCTTGATGATTATTGCATCTCTTACATGTATTCTCTTCCTAATTGCTAAATAATGAGGCCATCCCTTCATTTTCTCCACTCAAGTCTCCATTTGTTGTTCTAATAACACATTCACACTTATGGACTTGAAAATCGCTTCTATACCAAAAAGAAGCAGTAGATTCAAGGAAACAAGCACATCTATACTCATTTGGGACATCAAACCCATTGAATTTGATTAAACAAGGTGTCCTTGATGATAATTAGCATGTATTCTTCTTAATTGGTGAATAATCAGTCCATCCCATCAATTCCACCTCTCAAGGCTCAATTTTTTGTTTTAATAACACATTCACACTTATGGAACTTGAAATCGCTTTTATACCAAAGAAACAGAATATTCAGGGAAACAAGCACTTCTATATTTCTTTGGAACATCAAACCCTTTTAATTTGATAAACAAGGTGTCCTTGATCATCATTAGCATTTCTTACATGTCTTCTCTTCTTATTTGCTGAATAATGAGGCCATCCCTTCAATTTCTCCTCTCAATGCTGCATTTGTTGTTGTAATAACACATTCACACTTATGGGACTTGAAAATCACTTCTATTCCAAAAAGAACTAGTATATTCGTCGAAACAAGTGCATCTATACTCCTATGGAACATCAAACCCATTGAATTTGATTAAAGAAGGTGTCCTTGATGATCATTAGGATTTCTACATCTCTTCTCCATTAATTGCAGAATAATGGGGCATCCCTTCACTTCCACCTCTCAAGGCTCCATTTTTTGTTTTAATAACACATTCACACTTATGGGACTTGAAAATTGCTTCTATTCCAAAAAGAACCAGTATATTCATGGAAACAATCTCATCTATACTCCTTTGGAACATCAAGCCCATAGAATTTGATTAAACAACGTGTCCTTGATGCTCATTCGCATTTCTTACATGTATTCACTTCTTATTTGCTGAATAATGAGGCCATCCCTTCATTTTCTCCTCTCAAGGCTGCATTTGTTGTTGTAATAAACATTTATACTTATGGGACATGAAAATCGCTTCTATTCTGAAAAGAACCAGTATATTCATCGAAACCAGCTCTTCTATACTCCTTTGGAACATCAAACGCATTGAATTTGATTAAACAACGTGTCCTTGATGATCATTAGCATTTCTTATGATGAGAATCATGGAGGTGATGGGTGGAAGGCTTCAATAGATCCAAAAGGTCCATTGGACATTCCAGAACACCCAATAACACGAGCTAGTGCTTCAATAGATGCAAGAAGTCCATTGCACATTCCAGAAGACCCAATAACACAAGATAGAGCTTCAATGGATGTAGGAGGTCCATTGCACATGCCAGAAGGTCCAATTACACGAGCTAGAGCTTCAATGGATGCAAGAGGTCCATTGCATATTCCAGAAGGCCCAATAGCACGAGTTAGAGCCAAAAATTAAGGAAGCACTGAATGGGCTGATTTAGGACATTCAGGCCAACCAAGCTTCAAATGGTGTGAATTCAAGTTTTAAAGAGAGTCCAGGCCTAATTAATATAATTGGACTACTTAATGGGTCAGACTAAGTGATAGCATTCCCTCCTAAATAGGAGTTAATTGTATCTACTGGAATTAGTCCGAAAATCCTCCAAATTAAAGATTTCTCCTAATTAGGAATTTTGCCTCTTTAGGATTGCCATCTTAGTCTATAAATAGGCACCCCTTGTAAGCTCTAGAAGTCAGACAACTTGGAGTGAAATAAAAAGTAAGGGTTTTTCTCCCTTGGTTCTTTTAAGAACTAAAGAACTTATCAAGAGGTAATTCTTCTTGTGGCGTTCAAATCGACTTATCACTCCCAATTCCTTCCTTTTCTGGAGTGTGGCATCCATATCCATCTTGAATACCCTAGGTTCGTGTTCCTTCGAATATTGGGTCTAGGGTTTGTGTTAATAAACTCTGATTTAGCTTTCCTGGTTGTTCTTTGACTCATTGTGTGCGTTGGGTCCCTAAGCCACGTCTTTTTGGGGTTTTCCGCATCATCTTACATGTATTCTCTTCTTAATTGCTGAATAATGAGGCCATCTCTTCATTTTCTCCTCTCAAGGCTGCATTTGTTGTTGTAATAACACATTCACACTTATGGGACCTAAAAATCGCTTCTACTCCAAAAGTACCAGTATATTCAAGGAAACAAGCACATCTATACTCCTTTGGAACATCAAACCCATTGAATTTGATTAAACAAGGTGTCCTTGATGATCATTAGCATTTCTTACATGTATTCTCTCCTTAATTACGGAATAATGAGTCCATCCCATCAATTCCACCTCTCAAGGTTCCCTTTTTGTTTTCAATACACATTCACACTTATGGGACTTGAAAATTGCTTCTATGCCAATAAGATGCAGTATATTCGTGGAAACAAGCACTTCTATAGTCCTTTGGAACATCAAACCCATTGAATTTGATTAAGGAAGGTGTCCTTGATCATCATTAGCATTTCTTAAATCTCTTCTCTTCTTAATTGATGAATAATGAGGCCATCCCTTCAGTTCCTCCTCTCAAGGCTCCACTTTTTTGTTGTAATAACATTCACACTTATGGGATTTGAAAATCGCTTCTATTCCAAAAAAAACCAGTATATTCATCGAAACAAGCACATCTATACTCCTTTCAAACATCAAACCCATTGAATGTGATTAAATAAGGTGTCCTTAAAGATCATTAGCATTTCCTACATGTATTCTCTCCTTAATTGCAGAATAATGCATCCATCCCTTCAATTCCACCTCTCAAGGTTCCATTTTTTGTTTTAATTACACATTGACACTTATGGGACTTCAAAATCGCTTCTATTCCAAAAAGAACCAGTATATTCATCGAAACAAGCACATCTATAATCCTTTCGAACATCAAACCATTGAATTTGATTAATAAGGTGTCCTTGATGATCATTAGCATTTCTTAGATGTATTCTCTCTTCATTACTGAATAATGCATCCATCCCATCAATTCCACCTCTAAAGGTTCCATTTGTTGTTTTAATAACACATTCACACTTATGGGACATCAAAATCACTTCTATTTCGAAAAGAACCAGTATATTCATGGAAACAAGCACAATCTATACTCCTTTGGAGCATCAAACCTATTGAATTTGATTAAACAAGGTGTCCTTGATGATCATTAGCATTTCTTACATCTATTCTCTACTTAATTCCCGATTAATGAGGTCATCCTCTCATTTTCTCCTCTCAAGGCAGCATTTGTTGTTGTAACAACACATTCACACTTTTGAGACTTCAAAATCGCTTCTATTCCGAAAAGAACCCGTATATTCATGCAAACAAGCACATCTATACTCCTTTGGAACATCAAACCCATTAAATTTGATTAAACAAGTGTCCTTGATGATCATTAGCATTTCTACATGTATTCTCTTCTTAATTGCTGAATAATGAGGCCATCCCTCCTTTTCTGCTCTCAAGGCTGCATTTGTTGTTGTAACAACACATTCACACTTATTGATGCGGAAAACCCCAAAAAGACGTGGCTTAGGGACCCAACGCACACAATGAATCAAAGAGCAACCAGGAAAGCTAAATCAGAGTTTAATAACACAAAACCTAGACCCAATATTCGAAGGAACACGAACCTAGGGTATTCAAGATGGATATGGACGCCACACCCAGAAAAGGAAGGAATTGGGAGTGATAAGTCGATTTGAACGCCACAAGAAGAAATACCTCTTGATAAGTTCTTTAGTTCTTAAAAGAACCGAGGGAGAAAAACCCTTGCTTTCTATTTCACTCAAAGTTGTCT